>BKCH01000245.1:0-207500 GCA_008635985.1 Ficus erecta
ACAAACGGCACAGAAGCAAGAACAGCGTTCTTGCGGCACGATGGCTGTGCGTTAATCGCACAGCCTACGCTGTGCCAAGTAGCCCAGATTGGGCTTAGGCACAAACGGCCCAAAAGGCCTACCAATACGCACACAAGCCGTGCGTATTGGTTAAGGTTATGCATACAATCTTAATAGTGTATATTATATATAATAATATTTTTTAATTATTATATATTTTATATAATATGTATGAATTATATTAGTCTATATATATCATAATATATTATTATATTTTATATTATTGGATAATAATATTTTCTATATGAAAATAATATAATGGGGTTTTGGATTAATCCGGGAAAATTTCAGAATTTGTATTTTGGCCTCAGTAGGCTAAAATAATTGAAAGAATAGTAATTTTTACGGTAAACCCAAATATAAAATAATTTGAAAATTTGTTTGAGTGGGAGAAAATTTCGGGAATTAGTTTATAGCATACAGAAATTTAATTTTGACCTTCGTGGTTCGGATTGGGTGGAAAATTGTAAAATAACAAATGCGGAGACTGATGGCATACTTGAAGATAGATTCACGGAGACGAGCAATTGCAAGAGAAGGCCAAATTGTCCATCGGTTATTTTTTGTAATAGTCTTTTTTTTTTTCCTGTAGGAGTGGAACCATGATATTGTGGTCATTTATCATGTTTATGGTTGGTTAATTTATTTTACTATATTATGTGATGAATGATCATTTTATTGCATATTAGTAATAACATGTCATGTAAAATAGATGAGTGCCACTCATATAAATATGTTCATGCATGTTAAGTAAAACCTTAAGTTCTTTAAAATTTTGAATGGGAGAAGGGTTCTCTTATGAAAAAAAAAAAAAAAAATCATACGGCCTCCATTGTTGGTCCATATGTGAAGCAGATGGTGCCTCGACCTAGTGTTATGACTGGGCGATGCTACAAGAAGGTATTTATCAGGGCAGTATACTAGGTTGGATCTCCTTCAGAATAATGTTTATTGACGTGCTTTATCGTCGGCTAGCCCTAGGTGGAGGCAATAAATAATGCATCGATTTAATGTAAGCAATGGTTACACACTCAAGACTGATTTAACCATTAACCTTCCCTATGAGATATGTTGGTTGAATTTGTGGCCAAAGTAACGATAGTTAATATACGTTGGCAGGATTACCAAATAATGTACGTTGATCGGATTGGAATCCATGTTCTTGACTGGGCATTAGGCAAGACCACCCCTCGGTGGATTGTTTAAGGCGAGGGTTGGGAATTATCATTGTAGAATAATGTGTTTTTAAGGTTTTCCACATTTAATTACATTTGGGCTTCTTTGCATATTTGTCTACTAAATTGATATACAAATTTTCTTGTTGATATATGATTTAAATATTTATTATAGACCAAAATGCCAAGTCCACTTGTTGTTATATTTACAAAGAATGTGCTAGCTAAAGAGAATTTTAATGATTGGAAATGAAACCTAAAAATTGTGCTAAGTCTTCGAGAAATACAATTTTATATTGGAAGACCCATGCCTGGAACTTCTTCCTAGAGGTGCTACTATCGAGCAAATTGCTTCCTATAATTGTTGAAGGATTTCAATGAAGTTGCTAAGTGCTACATGATGGGTGGTATGTCAAATATGTTGCAAAAGCAACATGAGGATTATGCAACCGCCAAGCAGATTATGGATATAATTTGTAGGATGTATTTGGTGAACTCACGGTTCGGGCCAAACCGGCGGCCATCAAATCTCTAATGAGTTGCAGGCAGAAATGGGATACATTTGTTAGTGATTATATGCTCAAGGTCATCGCTTTTTTTTTTTTTTTTTTGGCAGATACTCAAACCAATTGAGCGAACATCAATTCTAAATTCAAAAGTATGATCAAAGCTCGCAACAATTCTAGCAAGGCAAATGTGGCTGAAGATAGTACTTCTCCTTCTAAAGTTAACTAGAAGAAGAAAAACGAGTCTTCTACTCCTCCTAAGACAAAGGAGAACAACAAGAAAGGGAAGAAGAAAGCAAAGAATAAGTGATACTTTTGTGGCAAGGCTGGACACTTCAAGAAAGATTACCGGAATTACCTAGCCTAGAAAGGTCAAGGTAATGGTGATCTTTATTTTATTGGGGCATATTCAGTTGATGATTCCAATGATCATTGTATTATGGATTCTAGAGCCACCAATCATGTTTGTGTTTCTTTGTAGGGTTTAAGAAAACAAGAAATCTCAGTGATGGGAACTTTATTTTGAGGAAAGTCACGAGGCAACTTAACGATTACTCAAAACGACCAAAGTTTGAAAAATATTGATACATACCTTTGACATTTGTGATTGGGTCATATTAGCCAAGACAAGAAACAAAGGTTAGTAAAGGACAAACCTCTCATGGATGTAAGAGTTAATCCATTACCTACTTATGAATCCTATCTAGAAGACAAAATGACCAAGATGCCCTTCTTGAGCAAATGTAATCGCATCAAAGAAGTCTTAGAATTAGTGCATAGTGATGTTTACAGTCCGATGAACATCGATGCATGTGGAGGGTATGAGTATTATGTCACCTTCATTGATGACTACTCAAGGTATGGATATGTTAACCTAATGCACTGCAAAAACAAAACTTTTACAAAGTTCAGGGAATATCGAGCAGAGGTGAAAAAGCAATTAGGTAAATCCATAAAGCCATTTTGATATGATCGAGGTGGAGAATACCTCTACGGTGAATTTCTAGGACATCTCATTAAAAATGTGATGGTGTCAAGTTTGACTACACCAGGAACTCCAGAACATAATGGTGTAGCGGTAGAAGAAATAGGATGTTATTGGACATGGTAAGGTCCATGTTGAGTTATTCAACATTGTCAATAACTTTTGGGGGTACGTACTTCAAACGACTGCCAAACTTCTAAACATGGTACCAACTAAAATGGTTCCTAACACCCCTTATGAGTTATGGACGAGATACAAGCCCACATTGAACTTTTTGAGAATTTGGGGTGACCGGTACACGTTCTTAAAAAGGAATCAAACAAGTTGGAGTTTTGTTTGGAAGTTTGTGTGTTTTTGGGGTATCCAAAATGGGATTAGGGGATATCTATTTTATTGTGCTAAGGAACAATGGACATTTGTTTCAATGCATGCAACGTTCTTGGAGGACTTTGTAACAGATTTGAAACCTCGTAGCAAGGTCATGCTAGAGGAGATGTCGAAAGACATGGTTAGTCTCACAATTCCAAAAATGCAAAACAATTAAATCAAAATAGAGGAGGTCACCACAGAACAACAACAACGTAGGGAGCTTCATCGTAGTGGGAGGATTGTCAGGCAGCCTAATAGATACTTGTATCACGGGAAATCTGTGAGAAAGTGTCTAGAACGGAAGACGATCTTGCTACATATAGGGAAGCGGTGGTTGATGTTGATGTTGATGTCGACTAATGGCAAAATGCCATGAACAATGAAATGGAATCTATGTATTCCAATCAAGTATGGGAACTTGTAGATTCACCTGAAGGGATAAAACCCATTGGGTGCAAATGGATCTATAAGAGGAAAAAAGAGGAGCGGATGTGAAAGTGGAACCTTTCAAGGCTCGACTTGTAGCAAATGGATACAGTTAAAAGGAAGGCATCGATTATTATGAAATCCTTTCACTTGTAGTTATGCTCAAGTTAATTCGCATTCTATTATCCATAGCCGCAATTGTAGGTTATAGATATGACAAATAGACGTCAAAACAACATTCTTGAATGGCTTTCTTGAGGAAACTATCTTTAGTGTACACCTAGATGGGTTGGTGGAAAAGGGCAAAGAGAACAAACTCTGTAAGTTGCATAAGTCTATTCATGGATTGAAGCAAGTTTCCTGCTCTTGGAATATAAGATTTGATCAAGTGGTAAAATCTTATGGATTTGAGCAAAACGTTGATGAACCTTGTGTTTATTAATGTATAAAGATGGGAAGGTGGTGTTTTTAGTTTTTTATGTTGATGACATACTACTTATTGGTAATGATATGGGAATGTTGTTGTCGGTCAAAGCCTTCAACATCCAAAGAAAAATCTAGATAAACACTAAAAACTTTTATTATTAATCGGTCATTAGCACCTGAGTTTGTTTATTATTATTATTATTATTAAAGAGATGAATATTTAAATCTGTTGCTTAGATGTCTCTAATAGAAAAGAAAAATGGCCTTCTTTAGATGTCTCTAAGCTTGCCTCTTTTTTAGTCGGTTAAATTCTGTAATCTGCAATATTAATTGTTCAACTTCAGCAGCAGTAATTTTGTATCCTTTAGCAGCAGTTCATTTGTATGTTTGCCCGTGCTTGTGTAGTGTTTTACTTTCACAACTGAGATCTCATTGTTGTTTCTTCCTTGTCTTTTATCTTTTTCTTTGCTTTTGATTGAACCATTCAAAATAGAATGTTATTCTCTTATATTACATCATTTTCCCCCCTTTGTTGGTTCACATTCATGGCTGATCAAAAGAAGAGGAAACTTTGTAAACTTAAATCAACTGAGGAATTTTCTGCAGTAGGGAAGCAACCTGCAGTCATACGTTGAACTATAACTAATCAAATATGTTGAACTATAACAAAGCTGCAGGTGCTTTGGTTAAATTTTTTTTTTTTTTTTTTTCACTTAATCTTTTTCTTCTATTTGGTAGCTTTTTTCCTGAACGTCTCTCTTGAAAATGAAACCGTGCCATAAAAAGTCTGTTTTAAGCAGACGCTATCTTTCCCGATCTCTGGATATACTCTGGTTGTTTACCAATTGTTTCTCTATTTCAATATATAGTCACCATGGTTCATTACTATTATTGTAGCACTCGTTAATAATCTGACAATAACTAGTTAACATACAGTTTTATCTTTGTTTCTTTCTCAATTTTTCATATGTGGTACATACTCAAATACATGTTTATTACTAGCTAGGCTAAAAGTGAAAAATTAAAAGCAATGAAGAAGAAATAACTCCCATATACTGGCAGCCACAAAGGATATGCTTGTTTAACTGAAGACATGGTAACGTCATGTACTTTTTAGCTTTTATTGATGAGATCAGAAATTTTTTTTAATGCTAATTCTTTTTTCTTATTTAGAGTAAAGCACAAGCAAAAAACAACCATCTAGAGTTGTTGTTTGGACTAAGGCACACACGAAGAAAAAAGGTGAAACTATATCCGTAGCAGTTGGTGAAGCTATTGAACTAATCTATGCTTTTCCTTCATTATTTTAAATTTTATTTACCATAATGCTATCAAGAAATTCAATTACAATTTTACATTCTTCAGGAAAACATGGAAGAATGTCATAAAGAGTTGCCTTTATCATCTTAAATAAATGTAAAAGAAGATGCTGTTTCGAAAGTTCTTGGTCTTGAAAAGAGTGGTCGATTAAGAGCCTATGGTGGAGGAGTTACCATTACCAAATTGGAAATTGTGTAGGAAAGTGACAAGCTCATTATCCGATTAGAAAAAGCATGTAGAGAATTGAAAGAGCAAGCGGAAACCAAACAAGGCTTAATAAATACTTTATTGAAAAATCAGGTTAGCGTCCAATTCGTATATATGTTAATTCTTACTAATTATACATTATGATAAATTTGTTTATATGATCTATTATAGGGTTCATCTTGCCAAACAGAGAAACAATCAAATGCACCAATGCCTTTTCCCATGGTAAAATTATTCTTATAGTTTTTCTTATTTATAAATTAAACACCTTTGTTTTCTAAGTGAAAAATAATTTATATTTTTGTTTTTGTCATTTTTCCTTCTTGAAAGAGTGTCAATACTAACTCACAAAGTATGAAGTGTAAGATAATGGATTGGAATGGTTCTGGTGAAATTGTAGCCGAAGGGCGTTGGTCTTCCAGTGATCCAACATCTTTGGTTCATCATATTCCTATCGGACTTAATGCTGTGAAAGTTTAGGTAGATGTTGTAAGAAATCCTAATGCATTTTTGTGGAGGTCTATAAGATAGTGTTTAAAAAATGTTATCGTATACCTGCAATAGCATTTTTAAAACGCTATGAAAAGGCTTTTTGTGTATTGGTACAACATAAAAACCATCACACTCCAATGGCGTGACCTGAAGGCCACAATTTGGAGCAAAAATAAGCCCATTGTGACTGCTAAACATTCAACATGGGGACTAAAATGGCCTTAGAGCTTGCTTGCCATGGCACCGAGCACATTGCCTTTGCTATCCCAAATTATAGATCAAACTCCAGTCCATTCTGATCGGATTCCCTATACGGCATCCAGATTGATCTTCAAGCTACCAACAGGTGAGGGCGCACCAATTAACAGGTTTATTTCCAGTAGGGGCAAGAGATCGGGCAAGTAACAATAACAGGCCAGCCATTGTCCAGACACTGAACCTCCCAGTCACTGAGAAAAATTTAGTAAGCATCCACACATGTTCTGCCAGGGCGCAAAAACATATGCTAAACACCAGTGCAAACCGTCGTGGAAGATTGGTTGAGAAGAAAAAATTAAAATTTTTTTTTCGGCGATTTCTGATGGCCTAGAATAGAAATGACAAAATAATAAATTACATTGCATTACAAATGTACACAATATAAATACAATACATTATATTACAAGTTTATATTTGATCTTTAGTGAACTGCATTAGAAATCTAGACCATTCTACCTTAACTAAATCCATATATGTCTACCTCTGGAGTAAATATAATCCATTATAGCATTGAAGACTATGTCCTACATAAAACCTAAAAAAATAAAAATCCACATTCAACATTACCCTGTTGACGAGGACAATGGGGAGCCTTGATATAGAAGAATGAACAATACAATAACGATCACCAAGGACTTGGGAATTTCTACCAAAGGGCTAGCTTATCAGTGTCACCGGCCTACCACCTCAGAGATTGATGCATAATTGGTAGAAGAAGATGTATCTTGCGAAGATTTAACTTCAATTCTCTGATGATCTTCTTTTTTAATTGAGAAAGCAGGCCTTTTGGGAATTTTCATAGCAGCATCATCATCCCTTAACATTGAAGAAACTTCCAATATAGATGGCCTATCATTTGCATTATCCTGTACACACAAGAGAGCTATGTGTATGCATTTCATTAACTTGCACGATGAGAGTGAGTCGTCAAGTGAAGGGTCCACAAACTCAATCCCACGCCCTTCTTTCCACATTTCATATGCCTGAAATTTTACATCAATATCACACTTTATATTTTCTTTACTTTAAATATCACAAATCTCATTCTAAACCAAATTGAGTAAATAAAACTTACGTAATCTAATAGGTTTAGATCTTCATTCAACCCATACAAGCAAGAGCTCCTCTTGCCACTTATGATCTGGAGAAGCAGAACTCCAAAGCTATAAACATCGGATTTGGTGGAGTATAAACCTTGCTTAGCATACTCAGGAGGAATGAAGCCACTGCAGTTCATGATTTAACATGATAAGATATAAGCATTTCAGCACGAAGGATAAGTTTTAGCAACTTTGAAGCGGATTCAATTAATTGGTAGAGGGAGTACATTGTTCCTACAACTCGGTTGGTGTTTGCTTCAAGTACATCGTTTGTGAAAATTCTGGCCATACCAAAATCTGATATCTTCGGCTTCATATCATTATCAAGTAATATGTTGCTAGCTTTCAAGTCCCGATGTATCACTGTCAACCTCGAGTATTCTTGTAGGTAAAGAAGACCCTGAGTAACCCCTTCAATGATGTCAACACGTTTCTTCCAATCCAAGTTGTACCGTCTAAGAGGATCTGCATATATGTATAAGAATATTAACATTTTTTTTATAGCGTATAGGCATCATGTGTGTGACAAAGAAACAGAAAATAAGGAACAGGGGAACAGATAATTGCAGAACACTAGCAACTGAATGAAAATTATGCATGCTATTCTTTAAGTACTAATCCTCTGATATGTCTATACGTCAAGTCTCTTCTCTGAAGAGCAATCAAATAACCACCCAGCTAACAAAATCTTATAAAAAAAAAAAAAAAAAACTGCGTCTGAGATTCTTTAAGTGGTTTGTGGCAGAACGAGTTACATTTCCCCGCAGGAAAAGAAAAAGCGTAAGAAGATCCTCTGTCCAGTTTTGTCCATCTTGCTCTCTATTAATTGAATTAAGTTTGACCCAATACTGAATAGAAGTTATGGTGTCACTCTTTTCATTTTTCTTTATTTCTCCTTAAAAATCCCAACCCCTTAAAATGATGTGTTAGACATTAACAAGACAAACAAAATTAAATCGAGGATTATCCATCAAAATGAAAGTTTGCTAATGTTGTACTGCTAATCTTGCTTTCGTTTGGACTCAATTTAGATCATCTACTGTAATTTAAAGCAGTGAGAGATTGCCCACCAAAGAGGTACAAGTCCAAGCTTTTATTTGGCATGTACTCGTAAATCAGCATGTGTTCATCCTGTTCAATGCAGAATCCCAAGACTTTAACGAGATTAACATGTTGAAGCTTTGCCGTGAGCATAACTTCATTCTCGAACTCCTCGTATCCTTGCGTAGAAGCAGCTGACAGTTTCTTCACAGCTATTTCTTGTCCATTTGGCAATACACCCTATCGAATAGGAGAGTCTCATTAGTTGTCATATATGTTTTTTCCGCGAAGCTGAATGCCATGTTTGTGATTGTTTTACAAAAGGTCAAATAAAAGCTTACCTTGTAAACGGGACCATATCCGCCTTCTCCGAGCTTATTTACAACTGAAAATTCATTTGTAGCCGCCTCAATATCGGCAAGACTAAAGACTTGCAAATTAGGAACATTGCTATTAAAATCCCTGGCAGCGGCTGCTGCTGTTGCTCCATAGTTTTCCGTAACCTTTGCTTCTTTCGCTGCAACATTTCATCCCCAGAGGCAAATGTCAAAGTCCAATTTGTCAGACGGAGAAAGATGAAATATGTGCATTTCATATTCATAAACAGGGAACTCTTTTACTTTTCAAAATCTGGACATGTCTATCTACATAGCTTAAAAATATACCTTTTGACCTGAGCTTTCTCTTTCGGAAGTAACACAGCATGATACCTACTACGAAAATCACTGCAGCTGTTACTGTGAAAATGACTACTAAAATTCTCCACTTGGATTTTTTCCTTCTCTCGTCTTCTTGGGCTACAAAAATTATTTTTTAAATCATAATAAGACCATCTTCAATGCAGTGGTTTATGCCAACGTTATATTTGTTACAAAAGTGTGAAAAATAACATATCTTACTTTATACTCTAATGTGCGTAATACTATTTCTACTTTTGTCCATATCATTGTGCTTTGAAACTTCTAAAAGTGAATATTTAGTATTTAAATAATAATTACGTGACCAAAGTCAAGCCAATAACCAATAAGAATCAAATGTTAAATTTGACATTAGCTACACCTTGTTGTAAATTTGCCACAAAATTTAGCATATGGCAAATTTGGCATCAATTATAATACACTATTGGAGAGCATTTTATTTGTCACCTAAATACCTGGTTGTATTGAAGATGCTTTAATGATTAGATAAGAACAAGTTAGCCTTATCGGCCAGACATAAATATTTGAGGTCAACTGATACAAGGCATATAATTTACCGTAAAAAAATTTACTAGTTCTTGAGCAGATCTACCTACCAACTTAATGGAACAATGAAAAATTCTAGACAAGATTTCTTTAATTTAAAACTGTAAGTAAATTTGCAAAGATCAGGCAATTCATTTGCCTGGAAGTAAAATGACAGTAGAAAGAAAATTTCAGTTTATTGTTATTATACCTACAAGATGAGAAAGCAACCAATTGTCATCATCAGCCAGGTACAAGGCGAAGTGGCCACGTAATTTGTTCTCCTTGGCATAAGAAATCTTAGCTTTAATAGCTTGAACATCGTCAAAGCCGATCCAAATCGACCCAAAGGACAAGTAGTTTACCACGTAAGTAGAATTATATGTAACGGAGGCATTATTCCTCTTGATGTCCTCTCTAATCTTCATGTACGTCCTGACTCCATATTTTGTACTAAAAGCTGGACCTGCTGCTGGTGCTCCAATTCCATTTTCGATCGGATTCACTAGTATCCAAGCATAGCCACGGTAAGGCAATCCTATAACGATTTTGGAAGCTGATAGCCCTTTACCAATCCAGGCCCTGATACCGAAATCTGTACTAACATTGCTCGAAGGGTCATACAGAGCAGCATCTGCTCGAGTAAAGTTTGACGTCGGAGGCTTATAATAGCCAAAGGAAACAATATTTATCCAATCAAGATAACTTCGGATAGAATCGACGGGAAGAGAAGCATCTCCAACATCGGGTGAGTACTGAAGAGCAGCGGTCAAGATGAGTTCTTCCTGATTGGAGTTTGTTGCAGACTCAGATTTCACGGCGTCTCGCCACTCTTTGAAAAGAATTCCCATATTCTCCATGTCTGAGCTTGTGTTTGCTGTAATCCAGTACAAGTCTAGGCCTTGAAAACCATAGAGCCTGGCAAATTTTATTGTGGAATCAATAAAAGACCTTCGGTGAGACGAGTTACTGACCATTGACGAGAGAGACGAGTCGTTTGCCCTTCTACCGCCGATGGAGAGAAGTGTGGTGACTAATGGGTTCTTCTGTTTGACGTTGCTTACAAAAGTGAAGAATTTCTGTTCCTCTGGGAAGGAGAGCTCATAAGAGGAAGTGTTTACATCAGCAAAAGCACAGATGAGGTGAGTAAAGAGTGCGGAGTTTATCTCGGAAACGGACATATCACCATCATACTTCCAGTACCCTGCTCGGATCCAAGAGTGTGCTTTCGAAGATTGAACTTCCATAGAGAGAAAAATGTGGAAAAGAATTATGATCACTGTGAATGCCATGGATCGGACCAGTAGTTAGATGCCTTTGGAAGATATTTTTGGCGTTCTATGGGTGCATTTTAGTCTATGTTTTTAGGAGTATATGTAGTATGTACACCTTTTTAATTTTTTGAGCAATCATATAATGATAAGGACTTTCCAGGAAATTTAATTTATTAATGACAAGAACAGAGCAGAGCGTGGAAGATTTATGTCATAGTTATTATTTTGTAAGAGGTCAAGGAAGTGGGGCTGGGGAAAGTAATGATCAGTTAGGAGAGTCGAAAGAAAAGTCACACATCTTTTGGACAAATTTCACTTTTTGCCCTCAAACTTTAGGTCTTATAACAAAATACCTCCAAATTTTAATTTGTAACATTTTTCCCCCCTGAACTTTAAAACATTTACAAACTTACCCCCTTAGTTAAATTTTTTAAGGAAAAACACACTTGACAACAATATTAAATATGAAATTACGAAGTGACACTCATTGGTAGCATACTTGACACTCACTACTCTTTTTAAATGTGAAATTACGAAATTAAACTTAAGATAGCAATATGGGAAGAAATGACAATCAATATTAAATATTTACTCTTTTGATCTAATTATAAGGTCAACTTTGTAATTTCATACTTAACACCCCCAACTCATGCTTCTAATAATTGTCTCGCACATTTTTATGTCAAAAATTCAGCTGAGGGGGGAAATTTGTAAATGTTTCAAAGTTCAAGAAGAAAGAACATTACAAATTAAAATTCAGGGGTATTTTGTGATAAGGCCTAAAGTTCAAGGGGAAAAAGTGAAATTTATCCTAATTTTAATGTTAAAATATGACCCAAAAAAAATAATACAAACAGAAAAAAATTCAAGTTATTATAAAGAAAATTTAGGTGGTTGGATTTTTGGTTTTTTTTTTGCCACTTCTTAAAAAAAAAAAAAAAGGAAGGAAACTTTTTGTTTTCTCACATAAATGACCAGTTTTTTTTTTTTTTTTTTGGCCACTTCTTAAAAAAAAATAAATAAAAGAAGGAAGCTTTTTGTTTTTTCGCATAAATGATCAGTTTTCTATTTCTACTTTTAAGAAGGAAACTTTTTGTTTTTTCACATAAATGACCAGTTTTCTATTTCGACTAGATTACAGCATAGTTCATCGGTGATGGACATTGCCCAAGTTAAAAGAAAATGTGAAACATTTATTTAAAAATGTCCTTAAAACCACCTAATATTACTATAGAATTTTGTAGTATAAAATGTAAACATCCTCTAATAGCACTCTATTAATTACTGTGTTGTTGTGTTATTCGTAGAATCTTTATCTTTATTTTTATTGTTATATTTATTTTAAGTTCTTTATCTTTCTTTATTTTACTATATTAATCTTTTCTTTATTGTATCAAAAGAGTCAAGAGCTCCTGTTTTGAACACCTCCTCCTTGGCAGCTTTTTTTTTCTTTTTCATTTTTTCTTTGAGTCCTTCATTTATTTTTTAATTCTGGCTTTTTTTTTTTTTTTTTTCATTTTGCTGATTTTTGTTTATTTAACTTTTAGTCTAAAAGTTTTTTTTATTTTCCATTTTGATGATTTTTTTCAGCTTTTCGTGCTCACTCAGGTTGTTCATGGCCTTTTTTCTTTTTCTTTTTCTGTTTTTTGCTTGCTTTCATTTTTTGTTCTTTTGTTTTGTTTTTTTGCTCCATATTGATTTTTTTTTTTCTCCAATGTATCTCTACCTAAAACTTTTTTCCTACAACCCTCTTAATTATTTTATATTCTTCTAATGCCGTGTAATTTATTTTTCATTTGATTTATCAAGTTTTTTTCCATTATGTATGAGACGTGCTCTAGACTAGTACTTGATAAATGGAGAAGAGTCAAATTTTTATCTCTACCTTTACTTTTTACTACATTTAAGAAGTTTAGAGCTCTTGTTTTGATGTACCTTCTCTGTACGACATGTTAAAGCCTTTTTTTTTTTTCGCTTTTTTCATTTTCTTTCTTTTTGCTCCTTCATATGTTTTTCATTTTCGGTCCATATTTTTGTTCTATTTTGGTGTTTTTCCCCCCTTTGTGGTCTAAAAGTATAATTTATTTTTCATTCTGGTGGAATTTTCTTTTTCATCTTTTCGTCCTTTAATAATAACTAGTCTAATGCCCGTGAGTTGGATGGTGGAGAAAAAATGATAAAGACAAATAATAAAGATAGATAATATATATTAAAGGTAGTCAATTAAGATAGATAATATAATTATAATAAGTTCGAGAATTTAGTTTCTTTTTGTACTATTAAAATATTATAATATATACATTCAAGCTTATATTAATATGTCAGAGTTATACACATAGAGCTTTGGTAAATGAAACTTTTTGTAATCGATGGAAATATTGTCATGCATGTTTAATTTTCTTCATTTTTTCTTCTGATATGTCATAATAATAATATAAAATATATATTAGTAAGTTGATTTTTGTGACTAAAATTGAAATTAATATGGTTATATAATATATAATTATATGTAAAAGATAATCTCCTTTTGTTTTTTTGAGGAGCCATTCGGAGATGTAGTTTGAACTTCTAGTGAAGGACACTGATGTTGAGTGCTAAAATAATAATAAATATAATTATATGGTAGTTAGTGATTTATAAATATATATGTTGAATAAGAAAATTAAAAAAATTAAAAACAAAATATAAATAGTAATGTACCTTGATTCCACTTTTTCGATGATAGATTCATTGAAACTGAGCTTTTTTTTTTTTTTTTGCTTCCCAGTTGTGATGTCTCTGGATCAAAAGAGATTAATGATGGTGAAATTTCTTTGGAACATCCAATTGGTGGTGCGGGTAATAATATTAGTGGTTCATCATCGTCAAAGGTTTTTACAATGGTTGAATCAATAAAAGCACCTCTAGGACAAAAATGGATAAGAAATACTTTTGATATGCCTTTGAGTTGGTCAAGAATAGGAGGAATGATATTTGGATCGGTATATCCTTCTTGAATTATTAATATGGAGCAAGATTTATTTATTAATGATTGTATGGTTTTTCCAAACATGATGATGCTCATTCATCCAGTGTTGTCTTCGATTCATACATTGATTTTATACCTATTGTAAAGATTGAAAATTTATTTAATTTTTAATTATTCAAAAATATAAATTTTATTTTTTTTAATGATAACAGTGAAGAATATTAATAACTAGGTGATTGACATCGCCGTTAAGTATCCATGAGTATCACACCACTATAAGGTTCTTAATTATTTTACTTATATGTAGCATTTTGGATAGGTATTATAGACTAATCTTGGCGGGCATCAAGTTTAGTAATGTTTGCTTTAACATTGAGTTTTGTATCGTCTTGGATGGATAAACAATATTTATTAAATTATATTTTGTAATTGGTTTGTAATAAATGAATATTTACATAATTTTGATATGGATGTAAAACTTGAAGTTCTATGATTGTAGTTCTATTCCTAATCTTTTGCTCTTCCAATGACAATGGCTTTTTTGTTGATCCAGCATTAAAATCGATTCTTTAGACGGAATAGCTGAACCTATAAAAAAAGTAATGTAGTAAGTAAAGTAAATTTTTTAAAAATTTGAAGAATGTAAATAATTGTAATAATTTATTAGTAAAAATCACTACTACAAAAATTGACTTAGACGACGGAGATTACACGACGGTTTTACAAAAACCGTCGTCTAAAACCTAATTACACAACGGTTTTAATAAATCGTTATGTAAACCTGAGATTATACGACAGTTTCTTGAAATCGTCGTTTAATCTCCGAGAATACATGACTGTTTTGGTAAACTGTTATGTAAACTCGGAGATTACACGACGGTTTCAGTAAACCGTCGTGTAATCCTTCTCTTAGTGAGGATACGATGACGAATTTTTGCACAAACTGTCATCGTATATATGGATTACACAACAGTTTCAGCCAGAAACTTCGTGTCATTTTTGTTAATAGCAATTATAATTTCATAGTATTCATTTTGTTTGTTTTTATTAGCTTTTTTAAATTTGTAGCAACCTGTTAATGTTACTTTTGTCTCAAATTTTTGCCTTAAACATTTGCCATTGTGAAGATTGTTGGAAAAAAATTTGAAGGTACTTGTTCAATTAGGGTTTTGAAACATAAAGTCTGTTTAGTTGGAGGGAGAGAGGTTACGGAGAATTCATTTCCATGGCTTGGTTGGAGACTTGGAGTGAAGAGTGGAGGGAGAGGAGAGGTAGAGGAAGAGTCTCCCTTTGGGCCCACCATTTTGCATCCTTCCATTAGTAATAAGATGCAAGCTCCCCCTTCCTTTTGAACTTGAAAAGACTGTTTCACTTTAATTCTAAATTATTAAAATATTTTACAAAAGGATAATATAGTAATTTTATATATAACCATTCTTCATCTTTTTAACTCTCCATTTTTACCAAACTACACAAAGGATTCCCACAATCCTCTCCATCCCTCCAACTCTCTCCATTCTTCCTCCTCTTCATCCCTCTCCTGATATCTGGAAGGAAGACGGATTAAAGCCGACGATGCATACGTCTAACGTGAGGATGCCACCCCGACTTAACCCTTGCAAGAATTTCATGGGTAAATCTTGAAGGTGCTTGATGAATTAGGAACAAAGTGCTCTCTATGCTGAACTATCTCAGTTGATTGCAAGAAAGTTCATTTCACGTGAATCATCCTTCACTGAAATAGAGAAGGCATAGATGGACGAAAACTATATATGGTGCTCGGATAAGAACAATGAGCCTTTCAGTATCCCGACAGGAACATATTTATCTCTTATCAAGCCTTGGAGCATGAAAATGATACCTATATTCTCTCCTCTATCAGTTCAAGTTAGCATTTAAAACAATAAAGTAAAGCAATGCAAACCAACTCTTAACATGCCTTCAAACAAAAAGTCATACGGCCACGGTTCGCATTTGGGAAGCACATGCTTTTAACGTTTACACAAGGTTTTATCATGTTTGGCTTCCATGCATCATCACCATTAGTTTTACTATACTTTGAATCAACAATTCAAACTTTGTCTCTCGTCTATATTTCGTTCTTTTTCTTGTGCTTTTGTTGAGTTTAGAGTGCTATTTTTTTGTTTTAAATTTTCATGTATTAACCCTAAATTTAAGATGCAACCATTTATTTAATTCGAGAATATCGATTATTGATTTGTTATTTCTAAGCATGAACGATCGCTGAAAAATTTGGATCTCGACAAATCCACAGAAGAATCTATTAGCAAAAAGCAAATGGAGGTTTTTTCTACTTTACAATTACGTTTGAATGGACTTTGTGTTTGGGCTAAGCATGAATGCACTATTTAAATAATGTCTTTATGGCCAGCCAAACACCAAGTTCTTTTAAAGAAATAGTTAAAAAAAGAAAAAAAAAAAAAGCACTCATTAGCTTTTTGCCTATAGATTCTTCTGCAGATTTATCAAGATTGATATTTTCCAACAATCATTCATGCTGAGAAACAACAAATTAACAAGCGATCAATACCCTAAAACAAATAAACTTTTGCATCTTAAATTATGAGTTGAGACATGGAAACTTAAAAAAAGAAAAACCTAGTATTCTTTCAAACTTGACAAAGGCACAATAAAAGGAACGAAAAATTCATGAGAAACAAAGTTTGAGCTGTTGGATCTTTAGTGTACAGAATCATTTCCTTAAAATGGGAATGCGAGACAAAAGGGAGATTCCACTCTCTCGGGGTCTAGGTAAGTAAAATTTAGTTTTGGGAAAAGCTTTGTTGGATCCGTACAAATCTTGAATGTCCCAAATGTGTACTCTTTTGGCAATTCTTTTAACAACCATTATTGTGGGTCTGTCTCGCTTCACCTTCAAGGACCCATATCCAAAAACAAAAACAAACCAAACAACACCACTACTGTATTAAAATAACTATACAATTTAATAATTAATGACGCAACAAAAATCAGAAAGAAAAACACATAGCAGTTTTGTTAAAAAAAAAAGGATAAAAAATGGAGGAATACAGAATCGGATATCATAAGAAAATTAATATTTCCACCTTCTTGCCCTCACAAGTGAAGAAAGTAAAGTTGCAAATATGGTTCTTGAAGAAGTATACTGGATAATACCATCATTGCAATTGTAGTAAATCTGCAAACTTACTAGCTAAGTAAGTTGAGAGAATTACAACATGGACATGTTATATTTCAGTGAAAAAATTTTGAGAGATGATGTCCTTTGACGGGGACTATGTTGATTAATTTATTTTTAATACCACAAACGTCATCTCTCTCTCAACTCTTTCTTTTTAATTTCTGTTTTTCCAAATTCCTACTAATTTCTATGGTATGTGTGCGCAAAGTGTTGCTTTTAAAAAAATCATGTACCTGATCAGTAGTTGAATTTGAAGAGTCACTAGTGTGGTGATTTTGTAATTGAATCGCCCTCATCTTCTCTGTCAACCATGGGCAACTCTACTTACAAAATGCTGCTTCAAAACAAGTGAAAAATTAATCTTAGTATTTTTGAGTCAGAAAAACCGAATTTAATTCAACCAACCGATCAGCACAACATAAAAACAACACATTACTAAAATTGCTAAGCTCTGATGACGATTATCCATACACATATCATTCGATGCATAATAGTGGCCCTAGCACTCATAGCTACCAAGTTCTACCTATGAAGTACAAATGCGATCTTGTAGATGAGGTACGGACAACCAAAACAAACAAAATAGAGGGAGAAAATTCAATGGCTGCAGCAAGTACAGGGTAATTCTATTTTTTAGTTTCTAGGTTTCCATTGAAGAGGGGTTTTTCAGTCTATTAATTTAACAGAATCGAGTGATTTTATTGCAATTATAATGTACTTGCTGTCGTACGGACAGCCAAAACAAACAAAATAGAGGGATAAAATTCAATGGATGCAGCAAGTACAAGGTAATTCTAGAGTGGTTTTTAGGTTTTCTTTGGAGGGGGTTTCTCAGCATATTAATTTTACAGAATTGAGTAATTTTATTGAGGCTCTTATGTGTTTCGAGTGTGGGTTTGGTGGACGGCTTGACGATAATGAATTGCTAACTTTCAACTATGGATCAGATAAAAGCCTTTAGGTTCAACAATCCAAAAAACAAGAAACAAAATGACAAAATACAGGGCAAAAAAAAAAAGAACGGAAAACCAAACACAATGTGAAAACTTTAATCTTCACAATTGAGCCAAATAAAACCAAAAACAGATTATCCAAATTATTTCAAAATCCCCAAAGTCAAAGCAGCTCAAAGAGCTGTACAATAAAAAATTAACTGCGATTCGTTCAATCTCCTCTTTAGCCTTACAAAATGCTGGTTCAAAAACAGAATTTTTGGCATAAATCGGCAACATCCAAGTGCAGAGAAGGAAATTAATTTTGTAAAGCAATTGTAATTATTTATTTGTTCTTGTTAATTTTAGAGATTTGTATTTGTGTAAATATGAATAAAAATCCAGCTAAGCCATTCACAAATTTCTCTTCCTCTCTCTAATCTTCAAACAAAGGGAAAAAACAATATTAAAAGATAAAAAATTATTTTCATCACTGCCTTGGTAAAACGAAAGAAAGAACGAATTTATTGAAAAATTAGACGAATGATAAAGACCTAAACGAGATTTCATCGCAGTAAAGAAATAGAAGTCAAGAAGGAAACACCATTTCAATAGGAGAAAAATTTAGCTTCCCTCAAAAAAAAAAAAAATATATATATATATATATATATTATAGAATTTGAAGCTTACTTCGGTGAGATTGAAGAGCCCAACTCCAATGGCGGACAGAAACCCTAGCCAAGTGAAGGAGCAGAAAGAGTCGGCCTATTTAGAATGAAGAGAGCAGAGAGAGAGGCAGAGTTCAAAAGACAGCAGTGCAACGATTGATGAAGACCCCTTGACTTGGTTTACCCTCATTTTTTTCATCGAGTAATTGACCCCCTTTTTTTTTTTTTTTTTGGCTAATGGGGACACCTTGACTTCTTAATAGGTGATGATTTTAGTCATAAATTATGTTTATTTTGATGGAAAAGTCCCTAAATTCTTAAACTATTGATAATTATATTTCTTTTCGTCAAATTTTTAAATAATATACTTGAACAGAAAATACGCAAAAAAAAAAGAAAAAAAAAAGAAAAAAGAGAAATTACCAATATTGACACCCATTTTCCTCTATGGATATTTTTCCACCCTTTTATCCTTGTTTACTTTTTGACATGTTTTTTTAATTTTTTTAATTTTCTGAATTTTATTGTTTTTGTAAATTAAGTATTTATGTTACCTTTTAATTTACAAATTTAATTAACCTTAGAATTTACATTTTACCAAATGTCACCACAACCAAAAGTGACCACTGGATTTAGTCATCGGTGCAGGTCATGTGAGCATTATACTATTTTGGATATTATACTTGAATATTATTTATTATCAACATGCATGATTAGACATCTCCGGTTCCAATTGTCGGCACCGGTCACCAGAATATTCTAGGATAATATGTTGAATATTCTATTAGAATATTTTTTGAAAACACAAATTTCAAAAAATATTATGGTACCAAAAATATTAAATCACAATACTCTTATAATATGCCGTAGCCGGTGACCGTGCCAACAACGGGCCACAGAAGCCAAATATTTCCAGTCATCTATGTTGAAACAAAAAATATGCTGGTAGATTATCAATGGTATTCTACAAAAATATTCCAACGACCAGTGCCGACGACCAAAGTACCCGGTAGCCAACATTGTAGTGGTCATTGTTGGCTCTGATGAAGTCTGAGAGAATGTAAGAGAAAAATTTGAGTAAAAATTATTAGGTTGACCTTTGACCAATACTCTTAAGTGGCAAAGAAATTAAAGTGTTAAAAATAGTGGCAAAAAAGTCAAGAGATAAAAGAAGTGGCATTTGTGAGAATCCCAAAAAAAATCTTACAAATCTGATAATCGAAAACTTGTCAATATATATATATATATATATATAAACCCTAAATTCCCAAACCCTAGATCTACTTATCTGCAACAATCATACAAAATACCAAGTTTGCATATCAAGAAAAAAAAATTTATATTGAATGGGGGAAAATTATTGGTGGGTTCTATTTGCCACAAAGTATAGCTAATTAGCGATGACATATTGTCACTAAATTTTACCTCGAAAAATATATTATGGTGCCTCGTTTTCGCTTCAGAATCAATAGAGCTGAATTCCTAACTAGTGACAAGTTGGAATCAAGGGTGGGCCAGAGATTATTTTATGATCCACAATTAGCGACAACTATTATTTAAAATGTTTTAGAAAATTGAAGCGGTAATTAGTGGCGATTATGGTACCAAAAATATTATACCAAAATACTTTGGTAATATGCCACAGCTGGTGATCGACGTCAATAACGGGCCATAGTTGCTAGATACATCCGGTCATCTATATTGAAATAAAAAATAAGCCGGTAGATTACAAATGATATTCTACTAGAATATTCCTACGATTGGTGCCGACGACCGAAGTAGCCAGTAGCCAACACTATTAGTGGTCATTGTTGGTTCTGATGACATCTGATAGAATGTATGTAATATCCTTTTTTTTTTCCAATGGAAAAATTTGAATAAAATATATTAGGTTGACCTTTGACCAATATTCTTGAGTGGCACAGAAATTAAAGTGTTTACAGTGGCAAAAAGTCAAGAGTTAAAAAAAGTGGCATTTGTTTCAATCCAAAAAAAAAATCCTAAATATTTGATAATCAAAAACTTTTCCAAAAAAAAAAAAAAATCTAAAAAGCCTAAATTCCCAAACTCTAGATTTACTTATATGGAACATCCATACAAAATCCCAAGTTTGTCAAGAAAAATAATTCCTAAATTGAATGGGGGAAAATTATTGACGGGTTCTATTTGCCACCAAGTATAGCTAATTAGTAATGACTCGTCACTAAACTTTACCTTGAAAAATATATTCTAGTGCCTCATTTTCGCACCAGAATCGATAGAGTTGAATTCCAACCTGGTGACAAGTTGGAGTCATGCGTGTTAGTATGGGTCAGAGATTTTTTTATGATCCACAGTTAGTGACAACGTATTTAAAATTTTATGGAAAATTAAAGCGGCAATTAATGGTGATTTTGTAATTTTCATGAAAATTTTAACCCGTTCTTTAGTAGCTGTCATTGGCGAAATAGTCATTTTTAATAATTTATACCGACGACTTGTTGGTTGTAGCGGTGACTAGTGTCGTCGCTAAAGGGTCTGCACATAAACCTACGCACAGATTCTTCTTCCTCATTTTTTCTGCAACTCCCCCCTCTTTCTCTCCCGGATTTTCTCCCACTCTCCAACCAGACTTACCCCAAATCCAAATTCTACTCCTTCAAATCAGTCCCTTTACTACCCATTATCAAAGTGATTGAATAATTTTTGTGTATTCCCAAAAGAATTTAACAAATTTAGGTTGAAAACCCCCATGTTGATGTCGAAATCTCTCCCGACAGCAACACCCAATGTGGACGGATAATCCGATCACGTCCGGCCAGTCACTCCGCCTCCGTTACCTGCAAGATGAAAGCACCTCGGGCTTAGGGGGACACCGGTGTGGTGTCTGCCGAGGGCACTCCGATGCTTAAGTCAGTTCGGGGGTAAATGAACAGCAGGAGAGGCAGAGTTTTGGCAAGGCAGAAATGAGCTTACCTGAATTTGCGGTTATTTTCCCTATTTATAGGTGTCCTCTTCGGACTCGGGTACACGGGGGTGACCCGCCCGGGTCGGCTACTTAGTGCCTCGAGTAGGCGACGTGGCCTTAGACCTGCAGGCGTGTCAGTCCAGGGCGTCGCCACGCGTCCAACCTACGGGGCGGTAGGGTGACCGCTGTCGGTGCCTGAGGGGACAATCCCTGCCAGGGCAGGTGGCGGCGATGTGACGTGCTGCAGGGGTGATCAGACGGCGCCCTCTGCCGATGGGACTTGTCAGGAATAAGGTGACAGGTGGAGCATGGCCTTCAACACCCGAAGCGCACAGGTAAAGGGGCTCGTCTGGTATTCTAGCCGGTTGGTCGTCCGTCATGGGTAGACGGAATACTCCGACCAGCTGACGATGTCCGAGTACAGTCCATCGGATTGGTGAACAGGTTCTGGTCGGACATGGTCGGACCATTGTTCTCTGATCGGGGATCCGGAGCCGAAATACGAAGTCCGATGGCGGAATCAAGTGCATTGTGGTCGGAACAGAAATTGGCATCAACATCCCAAAACCCTAAAGTCTCATTCTCCTCCTCTTTTGTTGCCGTAGTTCGTTGTTGTCGCCTTCCAACTCCGCTATTGTTCAAGGTTCCATACCCCATAGTCCAAACTCCCGTTTCGTGAGTTTGCAATTGTGAGCGTTTTTTTCTTTTAAATTTTTTCCTCCTTGCTTTATACAATTTTTAACAATATTATGTGATTATAAAAAAATATGTGTATTGATAATATTGTTGAAATCACTTGCTAGTTGTATGACTATGTTTTGGATGATATGTAATTTTAGTATAAAAAGTTTAGGTTTTACTAGTATTGGTTATTGATTATTGTTGTTTTTGTATTTTTATCAATTGGTAATTGTTTGGTTTTAATGGTTATGGATTGATGATTATTAGTGAGCATGTTTTGAGAATTCTGGTTGGTGATTTTATTAATTTTGGGTGAATATGTGAAAATTTGGTGTAAGAATATTTGATTTTGAAATTTTAATGGTATGAAGATGTTTATATTAAGGTGAAAGTTTATAATTTTTAAGTGTGAAAGTTTGTAATTGTAATGCTGATGATTATGGTGAGATGCATTTATAAGCTTTTGGTTAAAAAAGAATTGATTGTAGTACTTTTCTAATGAGGGAATTTGTGGTTAGGTTATTAAATTATTATCCTAATTAAAGTAAGTGACTATTATAATTGTCAGAAAATACAACGAAATATAGTTAATGTTAACAAGTTTTTGAGAAAATAACATTATTGATGAAGAATAAATAATATACAAAATATTATTTAACAATTAGATGTTAATTTAAATCTTATATAATATTTTGACAATCTTAACCAAAATAAAAATATGGAATAATATAAAATGGATGAATATATATATATATATATATATAAATAATGAATGATTTATTGAAAATAATAATTATCATAATAATTATGGAATACTATTTTCAAAAAGATCGATAGAGAAAAAAAGTAGCTGGCCCTAGTAAATGAGAAAGAGAGAAAAGGAGAGAATGAGTCGATCAGGGTGTTAGGACCGTTTTCGGGCGTATTATTAGACTTCCGACCTTAAAAATTGATTACAGGGCTCTAATCGTTGTGATTTTTTTTTATGGCAGTGGCTATGTATGGTAAAGTGTCTTCACTGGAATGGAATTGATGCTATTTAGAGGATAGTTTCTAGACAGTTTGGAGATGTTTTGTGACGTTTTTCTTGTCTAGTGGTTGTACTCTTTCAGGGTTTTGTTCCAAATAGTGGTGGGCTTCTTGTGGAGGTGGTGGTTCCGACTCCGGACGCTGATGGTGGTAGCGCGTGTATTTCACATTCTGCTATTTGAAGGCATCTCGTTGGCTTCGTCACTTGCGCCCCAAAGCATTACTCCTACACTAATGGTCCTCTTATTGGTTGCAATTTCATTGAAGACTCGCGGCAGTCGCATGCTTTAGTCTCTAGTTTTTTATGTGTTAGTCTAATAAAGGCATTGATATTTTCACCATATAGTTTTAGTATATTCATTGTAATAATGGATTTGGTTTTCCCATCGTTTGAGTTTGTTTTTGGTCCGCTAGATTTAGGTCTTGGCAAGTTAGAACTTCCTCTAGCTATGAGTCTTAGCAAAGATGTTTGTGGCCTTGGTGCTACATGTTACATGCTCTTGATGGATCGAAAGCTTTCATCGATTGTATTAGTTTCAAAAAGAGCCTTATGCATGTTTAAATTGATGTGTCGAGGAATTTTCCTGATATTAGGTCTTGTCTTGCATCGTTTTCCATGTGCTTCATTAGGTTTTACTGATGGAACAAGTTTTTATCAACAGTTTTATATTATATACCATAGGGTCATCCGCATTACGTTTGACATCTGTAAGACCTTTTAGTTGAATGAATTTTTACCTTAAAAAAAATAGTAATATTTTGAATGAAAGTTATTTAAATATAAAAATATTATAAAATACTATAAAAGAATTAATAATTCATATACGTAGCAAAAGTCATCACTAAAACTATTAACCACATCAGACAAATTTCAATTTGTCGTCAAGAAATAATTTGCCACATCAGCCACTAAATGTTAATTAGTGACAGTACCCCTAGAATGCAACTAAATCATACAATTCTTAGTATGCCAATGTTCATATCAATACCACAATCATTTACTCATGTTCAAACTCATCAACTAATATTTGGGGGAAATTAGGTGTGTTAAGTAACATAGTTCAAAAGCTTATAATTAATATGATGAAGATCTCGACATCACATTTATTTAGACACCCTATCCACATATAATTTCTCATAGTATTTTTACAATTTATGAATAAGAAATTTACACTTACTTGGGTGCTAATAATCATAAACAAGTTTTACATGAGATATTTCAGCTCACAATTTAAGAACGTGAAAAGATCATAATTTACTTCCCATGGAGTGTAGTTAGGAAATCCACGGTGACAACTTAATACAATTTGTGACATTTACATAAGCAAGTAACAGAAAATGCAATTATCAAGTCACATATTATTTGCATTGCAGGTGAGTACTCTAATTACCGTAAGCGTTAAAAAAATCCCCAAATGTAAGCTCCTCAAGCTTCTTTGGACTCATGCTTAAAGATTTGTATTCACTTAATTTAACAAGTATTTTTTCGTTAATTAAACCTTTCAAAACTCTTTAAGAGTTTTATGGAATTTTAGACATTATCAACAAATTCCTAAGAACACTAGTAAAAATTATGGATTTGACGACGGTTATTAACCGTCCTGTAAAGTTTACACGACGGTTAGACAACTATCATGGAATGTTTTGAGATACCACGATGATTAATAAACCGTCATGGTATCTCAATATTTCACGATGGTTCACACCGTTGTCAAATAGAGAAAAAAGGGAGCAAATTTCGCCAAAGTGAGAACTTTGCACGATGGTTTTTAACAGAAACTGTCGTGTAAATACCACTTTACATGACTGTTTTTAACATAAACCGTCGTGTAAAGTCCAATATGAATAAAATATATTTTGATATTTTTTGGTGATTTCCCACGGGTGGCCTAGCCCGAGTGTTATCCAATACACGGCCCAAAATATGATTGACAAAATATTAGCTACATTATATCAAACTAAAAAAACCATCCATTACATTACAAGTTTACATATCATAATTAATGAATTGCATTATAAATTTAGTACATTCTCCCCTAATCAAATCCATAACATCCGAAGTATAGAATTCTTTTCTTTCAAGTACATCAATTCTATTCAACACTACGTCCCTCATAAAACCTAAAACAAAATAACCATATTCAACACTTCCCTCTTGGTGAGGACACGGACGATCCGAGATTTTTGTTTTATAGTCTCGTCTCCTTTTAATCCCTTCTCCGGCTATAAGCTTCCAATCTATTAGGGCTTAGCAAGTTTGCAAAATTCAAAATAATTAAGATGCATACCATTAAGATTAAATCAAACAAAATTCCATTTACACATTTCATCTAGCATGTGGTGGGCGGAAAAAAAAAAATGCGTAGAATATTGTGTGTTTGTAGATCTTAAAATGCCAAAAAAATTCACAAAAGATTTGTCTACAAAGAGCAACAATAAAAAAAAAATTAAACAACAATAATTACACAAATTACACTCCAAGCAAGTTATAAAAGAATTGTGTGTTCGTATTTTTGTTGGAAAACTAGAAATTGAGCAATATGGAAGTCACCTTGCCTTTCCTTAATGCAAAATAGTCACGGCCTTGATGGGAAAGACAGGGTGGCAGTGGAGGCGGCGACGGCGGCGGTGAAAAAAAGAGAGAGAAGGGAGGGCGGCGTTGAGGGTGATGGGAGAATGAGGGGGAGAGGATGGCGGTGTTGCGGGTGACGGTCGAATAAGGAAGAGGGGAGGGTGGTGGCGGCATCACCGGGAGAATAAGAGAGAGGGTAAGGCAGCAGCAGGGAGGGCAGCGGCGTTATTGGCATGTGGGTGAAGGAAATAGTGGGTAGGAGAAATCTTTGAGTGGTTGAGAGGGAGAAAGATGAAAATGATGAGAAAGGATAAGGAAAGTGGATTTAAGTTAAGGGTTTACACGCGAATTTCAAAGCACAAATTTTTAAATTTTTAGAGTGATTTTCGGAAGATTACACGACGGTTTATGGAAACCGACAGTTTCAATAAACCGTCGTGTAATCTCGGGTTTACACTACAGTTTCAATAAACTATCATGTAATTAGGTTTTAGACAACAATTTTTGTAAAACAATTGTGTAATCTCCGTCGTCTAAGCCAACTTTTGTAGTAGTGGAAATAGTAAATCATATTGTTTCATATTAAAAGTCTAGTTGAATACTCATACTTAAACTCTTGTGTATGGATTCATCGAATAAAGTTTGCACTATAGCGTAAACTTTATGGAGATTGTTAACTTTGTTTATAATTTAACAAAATCATTCCAAAGTTTAACTTATAAAATAACTTAATCTTTCGTAAGAAATTCCATCAAACCAAATCATTTAACTCTACATCCTTAATCTTTACAAATACAATTTCATTATGAAAATCAAAAGTAAACAAATCCATAACATGATTTTCATATAATCATTTAATATTGTCAAATATATTATCTAAACTTTAAAAATTAGATTTCATCTTAATTTATGAAAATTTTAGTTTTGCTAAACCTTTCGTAATGAAAATAAATCTTTTGTCACCAAAACATGACACTTAAAACTCATACAAATATGTTTGAAATTCCAGTAGCTATTAGATTAGTTTTAGTAATAAAACTATATTTTCAACTGGTTGTTAATAATGAAATATTGGCTTTCAACTAGTTTACAAAAAGTGGATCATCATACAAGTCTTTGCAAAAAGATAGATTCATCGACTCTTATGAAAATATTTATAAACAGGTACATCCAAAAATCATGAAACTAGAGCCAAAACAAACGAGACTCATTGGACTTTCCTTAGAGATGTGACATCATAGGTTTTGAAAATTTTAAACATCTCAAAATCATCTTGTAATCTCGGGTTAAGCAGGTGAATCAAAAATTTGACTGTTTTTTGACATGAATTTGTAAATTCATAAGTAATTTAATAAAAATCTGATTTAGTGATTCAAAAGCCTAATTAAATATTAAGATGTCTACTTTAAAGAAAAAATAACAAATCATACATAAGTAATTAAGACACTTTGTTGAAAATCAAATCTTTAAAACTGGTCACAAAATGATATTTAGGAGCCTTTCATCAAACATATACCATGCAAATACTTTAAAACCTATTCAAAATCAACAATCCACTAACAAAAACGCTTTTAATCAAATACCCAATCATAAAATACAATATAGTCATAATTATGCTGAGCCATGAGAGAAAAATTCGAGTTTTAAAACAAGGATAAGGAAAACATTACCAAAACACCAATCTTCTTCAAGAGTCATATTTACAGCCACTAAAGATGGATTTTTGGAGCTGAAAAAGGCTTTAAGAAGATGAGCAAAGCTTTGGTATTGTTATTCTACAAGTTGGGAAGAATATGGGAAGAGTATGAGGTGGAGATTTAAGCATTTTAGAATGCTGAAAGTGAGTTTTTCTTAGGTGGTTAACATTGATGACGAATTTTCTAGAGAGAAAATAAAGAAGAGAGAAAAGAGAGTGTTAAAAACTTGTACAGAGAAATGAAAAATGGCTGATATTAATCTATTCACTTTTCTTTTTTATTTTTATTTTTTAATCAAACTAGATTTTTATTCATTGTAGTCGGTGGTGCTCCACTTATGGCCTTTTAGAAACTTTTATAAACCCTCAACCTTTTTAAAATTGACCTACATATATTGAAAATCATCATCATATTCTCTAAAAATTATATTTAGGATACGTTATTTTGCCAAAATTACAAATTTGGCCTCAAAATTGACTTTGAGAAAAACTCTATACTTGACTAATTTTAATGTTCCGATTAACGTTTTGACATTAAAAATTCTATCTGAAGTTTAATTTAATAAGTTTTGCTTTAATTAACATTTTCTGGGAAAAATACAAGTAAATGTTATGCTCTTTTATATTTTATTATATATGTTTTCGTCAAAATAATTTACCTGATTTTATTAACAATCATGAGTTTATTTTTATTTAATCTTATTTAATTCAAATTAATCACGGCACCAGGTTTGGGTCGTGATACTAAGGGGATGTTTGGAATACAGGTTTAGATCAAAATATTACAACTCATTTTTATCTTTTTCCAAAAAATTAATAAAATTATAACTAGTTTTTGAAAAATTAAACAACTCTAATCTAAATATTTTAACTCAAACCGGTGCATCAAACGCCAAGCTAAATCACCTTGAAATTCATAAGAGTTTGCTGGAGAAAACGGATTCGATATCAAAGTTACGGCGTAGCAGAAGTTTTAAAATTTTTATGCCGATTAAAAAAGAAGCTCATGATGTATTTAACAATAAATTATATATATGATCAAGCGTACCTTGTTTCTCAGATTCCGGAATTGCTAGAGCATCGACCAACGTGTCTTCTATACTATTCTTGAGTCCCTACATCTCAGAGTGTGTGCGGGCACACGCGCTATGAATCCAAGTGACCGGTAATTCTTCTGAAGTCTAGATCCCACCTTCTCGATCCCAATGTACCTCGTTGAGAATTCAATCCAGGTTCGTTCTTCAAAACTACAGAACAAGAACCGGTTAACCTTCTATGAAAAATATCACTCGGCTTAACCTTCCTCACAGTTTTGATTTAATGGAAATTTCTCTCTTTTTCTCACACCCAGGAAGGACAAATTTTCTCAATCTCGAAAACCCTAGTTTTGGTGTTTTCTCTATCTCCCAAAAACGTCCACTTTTGAGTGTATGATAAATGGTTAGCATTTTTCAAGAAGCCCTAGCCTTTATATAATATTCCAATCATTTTTCAAAAATATCTCCTACCTGAAAAATAATTAATAATTATTTTTCTAGAGAATCTTTTGAACCAAACGATCATAAAAATTTTGGGCTAGGTTCTTTGAACCTAATAGACGTTTTTTTTATTGCAAGGGGAGGGGCTCCAAAAATTTATCCCCACTTTTCTAGGAGAGTCAAATTCGTCCTCCACATAATGTGGAGCTTGATCGGTGATTCAAATTTAAATCAAGAATCTAGACTAGTTAAAAAGTCCTAATCTTATCTAGATTCAAACTCCTTTTAAACCTTTGAATTTAAATAAGATTCTCTTATTTGAATTTAAATAAATATTTTCCACAAACATTATCCATATTTAATTAATTTAAATAAATAGAATACTCCTTTCCACCAAAAACCGTGCACCATTCTTTAAGAAAAGAAAATATAACAAATAAGCTCTATTATTTAAATCAATTAATAATTTAATATTAGGAATATATTTAAACAATTTTGAAACAAAATCTTCTTCCCTCCATCCATTAAAATTCGTGCACTATTAATTAGGAGAGAAAAATTTTGTTTTCCAAAATTAAATAATTCAAACACAATCTTATTTCCAAAATTCAATTAACCAAAATAATTAACAAATAATTATTTTATTTACAACCAATTATTTGTTGACAAATCACATTATTTGTCTACATTAATTTCACATGTCCAATCCTTTCGGGGTTGCATGTTAGAGAGTACCATGTCTTAATAGACATTATTAAATTCCCATTTAATTTACCGATCTCATTAGGAACAAATCCCGAGACGCTTCGTGAAACTATATGAGCTAGTAGAGGGACCGATGGAAATATGTAAAGAGGCTCCTATAATTGTGAAAAATTAATCCCGGATTAATTATTCATCAATTATCTACTTTAGGAATATTCCACCAAAAGTCTGAAGCTAAACTCTCGTTTACATACCGTATTACGAAAGCTCTCTAACGCAGTGCTTCTTCCATGATTTATTCATCGTTTGCTTAATCCCCATATGTTATCCATAATTGAATTAAAGACTTTTTCCATTTTACTTTTTCAATCATTTTAACTTAAAGTTCCATTATTCTCCATTGAAACAACCACCAATTGTAAAGCCATACAATCGGTAAACCATCAGAGAACACAAAGTAAACCGATGGCCAAGATCTTGTTACATTATCTTTCAATTCCCGAATAATGCTTTTAAGTAGATAACATGTACTATCGTTAATATAGCTATGGATTCCGTATCTATGAATCTTGATTTCTCCATCCATAAATCATACACTCAAAACACAAGTATATTGACCATCAATTATCAGCGTCTCACCTATAGTGGATCAAAGTGCATAAGTCATGCATGGATGTGAACTCAAGTATTCATTTCAGGATTAAGATTAATGCAGGATGATAATCAAAGCGTCATTGATTCTTATAAATAGAATTATTAAATCGAATCAATTAACACCTTAGGTCCAGTCCAATGTCATACCTCAATACTGGTATACATTAAAGTTTATACTCGGAACCTATCCGATGGTCAAGACAAACCATCCCTCCAAGGAAGTAGACAACCTTTACAATCTAATCATGAATAAGATTCCCAAATCTTATTCCATCAATTGCGGACCATTTATTTAGACTGCTATCAAATTATCACGTCTTCTATATATACCCCGTATACATATGGTAATCCAATATATAAGCAATATCCTAGGAGTATTTTATGTTTGCTCAAAATAATCATACAATCAACAAATGAAAGTAAATAGGATACAACTTATTAAACATGAATAATCTCTTTTTATTAATATCAAAATGTCATATTTACAGAAAATCCCTATAATTGATTTTCTATCCTTAGGGTACATATAGATCCCAACAGAGTTAGCTTCAATTGAACTTGCCTCCTTAACTTAATAATAACCCAATTGATGGTCTGCCATTAGAAGGTGTCAGAGGAAATTAAAGTAGGAAAGAGGAGAGAGACTGCCACATTTGGTAACTAAGGAGCAAGAAGAACAAACATGTTCTCATGTTTATTATAGTTCTTGAACTAACAGAGCCTTAGACGTTTGTTACCAATTAAATTTTTTTTTTTTTTTTTGGTGTCAAAAACCAATTTAACTCTCATTTTCATTATTCTGCAACTTTTTCACTACTATAGAAAAGTATAATAGACAACGGTACTCCTCCAAGTTGGTCCCCCAACGTAAAAAAATTGTAGAAAAACAACTTTGCATGTCGGTTGTTTTATAACCGATGTGAAAGGCGCGTCGTTAGTGCCTTTCATGTCATCTACCTTGCAGCCGATGTAAAAAGTAGTTTTAACGTCGGCCATTACCTAAAGGTGCTAAAAACAACTTTTCATGTCGGTTAATTTTTAATCGATCTAATTTACAATTTAAAATTTAAAATTCCACTTTTCACTAATTTTTTTTTCTATACATTTACAATGAAAGATGAACAAAATTCTATCCATATTCTATTAAAATTTCTCATGAACATTGAAGTTTTATAAGATTTATTTATTTTCAATACATATCCAAACACAAATTTAAATACGCGATTCAAATATTTATTTTCATATTGCGAACATTTAAATATTATTTCAAATGATAGTTCAAATGTTCTATTTAAATGGTTTTATTTAAATGTTTTCTTCTAAAATCTAATTTAACACCCATTAGTATTAATTGTGTTTAATTAAGCTAAACTAGATTAATTAATGTGCTAAAATATGGTTTAAAATAATTAAACTGCATTTATAATAACATTTTTTGAGGTTTTAAAAGTATTTTTGTGAAATTACATTTTTGCCCCTAAACTTTTTGAAAATTACCATTTTACCCCAGACAGGTCGACCGAACCTTTTTACTGATCGACTGGACCTCTGCAAGTTGTTACACCACCGATCTATAGCCATTATTCCTCTACAAGCTGCCAGCCGATTTCGGCCTTCAGCCCACCCCGGTGGTAACCTCATCCATATAAACCCACCTCCCACTTCAATTCTCAGTTTTCTTTCCCTTTCCTTGCTCTCCCTCTCTCCCTCGAGCTCTCTCTCCCCCTCTCCCATGTTTAGCCGAGTCTCCCTCATTCTCTCCCCTCAAAGTTTCTTCATAAAAATGATAGGGAACCTGAAACCCAAGCATGAGACTTAAACCCTGAGCTTTCTAAATGTTTCAAGTTTGTTTTAAACTCATTCCCTATTTCAAATAATGTATTTTCATTTTTGAAATCTCTATTTTCATTAGTTTTATAAACTTGGAGTTCAAATGAGATTTTGATTGATTTTGATGGATTTGAGTTTGATTCTAGTTATTTAGGCTCTAGGAATTGTTTATTTACTGTTCTGGATACTGGAGTTGTTTGGATTCGATTTTGGAACTGTTTGCATGTCAGGCTCGAGCTGGGGACTTGTTGTTCCGTGACGGACCGGTCAACCGGAAACCCTATTTGGTCAACTAGACGGCCTTGGAACAGAATAGGACAACTCCGTCTTGTTTGGTCAACTGGATCTACAGGACCGGTCAATCGGACAGCGGTAGAGAGCCTGTAGGGTCTCAATTTAAGTTCAATTTGCAATAAAATTATGTTATGGACTTAACTAATGATGTTTTAAATTCGAATCTGGATTTTCACAGTTTGCTTGTAAATCGAGAAATATTAATATGTTAATGTAGTATTATTTAAAGCACACTAATTAAGCCGAATGTTTAGCATAATTGAGTTTTGGGTAATGTCGGATACTTAGGATGTCTGTGTGATTTGATTTAAGGTTTTGGTGATCGGAGCGAGGAGCCTCAGTATCTGTGAAGTTGACTGTAAATTTATTTTGCCATTGAGGTAGGATACCCAAACCCACTTTTATAAATGTTGCTATGAATTCTTGATTTTAAAATCATTTTGAAATCAAATGGTTTTATAAAGTGTTTTTAAATGGAGAGTATATATATGTATCTAATGTTTTTGGTCAAAAGAATATATATGTAGATATATTATTTTTGAGAGATTCAAGTGAGATATTGTGATACTTGGGTTGTTGTCATCCGAGAATGTTGAATGAATTTCAAATGCTATCCGATTAGACATCGATGGTTGATAGTTTTGTTTATAAGCCTTGTTCAGACACCGAGATAGTGTCTCGTTATCGATCGGTTGGTTCCCAAGCTAACACTTGTATGTCTCTTCATTTTATGCATTTGTTATTTATGCATTTTATTTATTACATGCTGTTTTGGCCTTATATATTTTATTATACCCTAGCCAAATGTTTTGAACTAATATTTTCAAATGAGTCAACTGCATCTTACTTGGCTAGAAGCTCACGTTTTATTTTTTTTAACCCCCCAAGGAGGTGCTATGAGTAGCACCAATTAGGCGGGAGTGAGATCAAGGACACTATGGTCCAGTGGTCATCTATCTGTAATTTTATTTTTCGTAGCTTATCTTTCCAGGGCATGTAAACGTAACTCTCTCTCTGGACTGGGTTTTGGATACTTGTACTTTTATTTCTTGTTTTCGTTCGTGTGATGATACCGGAGGTTGTATTTTCAAACTTGTATTCCGACGAAAAACTTAATATTTCGAAATGTTCATTGATTTGATTAAAAAGCTAGTTAATGGTTTCCTATAATAAAAATAATACAAATTACTATCTAGTCTAATACTCTTATATGTTTTTTCAAAAGTGGCTAAAATGAAATTTTTCCAAAAGTGTGGGTGAATTTCGGAATATTACGTGCTTTGATTGAACAAACCCCAACTTGGTCTGTGAAGCTTCTTGTTTGGCTTGTCTAACAGCGCAGCTGCGATGGAAGAGGACGACAGATAGGATAGAGAAGACAAAAAGTTCGTCGGCGCCGGAAAAATGGTGGTAGAGGTATATAATAATTAGAGACTTCTAAGAAAATTTAATTTATTTATGACAAGAACAGGGCGTGGAAGTTTTCAGCAAATTTCTATCATGGCTATCATTTAGCAAAAAGTCAAGGAAGTGGGGCCAAGGAAAACCAAATATTAGTTAGGAGAATTAAAAGAAAAGTCATATATAATAATTATAATTTTAAAATATGGCCACAAAAATCAAATATTATACAAATAGAAAAAATTCATATCATTATAAGGAAAAAATAAAATAAAATAAAATAAAATAAAATAAAAAGAAGAAGAAGATTACCGAACTTTTTGTTTTTCAGGTAAATGACCATTTTTCTATTTCTACTGGATTCTAACATAGTTCAGCAGCGATATACTTGATAGTCTTTCACCCGTTCGGGAGCTTGTCTGGAGATGCTGATTTGGCGTCTGGAGACCAAATCATGTTTGAAGTTGAAATTGGTTTCCATTGGTCTCCAATTTTTTTTTTTATTATCTTTTCAACAAAACAGGCATCCTCAAAAAATTTCTTTCTCCAAATATTCCTCAACCTAACACGAAACTCAAAACCTACTTTTTCCAAAAAATTTTACCCGGAGTACAAGTCTCCAAAACTTTTATGGTTTCTAGTTCTTACATCTCCAAAACATCCCCAAACGGGCTCTAATTTAGCAACAGTATACGTAATACCCCCTAAACTAGCAGGTAAATCTTAAACTTATTAATTACTAACTAGATTAAAAGGTTCTACATCTATTAATATATATTATCTTGAATAAAGCCAATAATTACAATAAAGTTAAATTAAATAACTTCCTAAATAACACTTAAGTTTGTCATGGGATTTCCAAATCTTGTGAATATTTTAAAGTAGAAATATATTTACGAATACAATCACGTATGAAATCCTCAACTTCCTAGTATACCCATTTTCAGTAACTTTAAAATATTTTCAGTCAAAAGCATTTTAGGTCATGTCAAGTGTAAAATTTGACATACTACTTGATAATTCGTGTGTTTAACGGCCGAACCTATTCCTTTTCAGTCATAGTGGCTACCCTTTTTTGGGAACCTTGTGTCTCAAGGGATGTCGCCACTAATATTTGAGTCCGTCAGTCACACCCACGTCCTTTGCTTATCCCACTACTAGAGAATGTTGATTCCACGACAGTTTTTAACTGTCGTGGTAACACTTCCACGACGGTTTTCTAATCGTCGTGGAATTCAGGGTCGTGGAATCTTTTCAGATTCCATGACAGTTTTTTAACCGTCGTGTAATGGGCAAAAATAGGGCCTAATTGTGCACATTTAAGAACATACCACGACGGTTTCTTTAAGAAACTGTCTTGGTAGCCAGGCACTACCACGACAGTTTCGAAGGGAAACCGTCATGGTAGCCAGGAGCCACCACGACGGTTTCTCAAGGAACCTGTCGTGGTAGCATGGAGCTACCACGACGGTTTCCCAGAGAAACCGTCGTGGTAGGAAACAATGAAAAAAAAAATTACGAATTCGTTTCATTTCCCACGGGTAGTAAATCCCGTGTGTTGTCCATTATTACACAGCCAAGAATAAAATCATAAATAATTTGTAATTACCTGGATCACAATGTACAACAATTAATATAACGAGAGTACAAAATTTATATATTGTTTTTAGTCAATATTGTATAAGCCGCATGACAAATGTAGCCCACTCTTGCCTAACCAAACTCATGTCAGCATTAGTATAAAAATCCTTGGTTTGAAGGACGGCTAGTCCATCAACAGTGAAGGTTATTTCTCGCATGAAAGCTAACACAAAATAACCGCATTCTACATAACCTTCCTGTATTGGATATCGAATAGTATCAATCAACGTCTGGTAGTTGCATCGCTGTCTTATTCCTCTTCCCACCAACAATTTCCAATCATTTAGTGCTCTAACAATTTGACAAATTTCAAAACAATTACAACAACAATTATTTTATGTCTAATCAGAGATATGAACATCAAAGAATACATACGTCGTAACTAGGTCTTTAAAATCATCATCTGGTTCATTTCCTAGAGGATTAAAATACAGGATCGAGTCATTCCACGGATCAATAACTACCAAGATCCAATGTTGGCCGCTGTTATATGGCATGAGAAACAACTTTCCCTTTGGTGCGTTTCTCAATATCCGTAGAATATATTCGGCCCTCTCTCGAACATAGGCCGCACGATCTACATTCTGTTCAACTAGTGAGACAAGGACTGGAGAAATAAACTCGAACCGTTGATCAATACCTGGTCTTGCACAACAATCCGCTAAGTATCTGCAAAATAATTAGGCACATTTATTGCCCAAAAATAACATAAATAAGATTAAGAAGGATAAATAATTAAATTGTTTAAAGATAAATGTATTACTTGATGTAAACCATTATGCTGTTTGCACTAATTTCTTTAAATGTTATGAAATTGTATACATCTTCAAACCCAATATATATGGGCATGTCACCGCCAATGACGAACTGTTGTAGTGGGCACACTATTTGGGTACCGTCACGCATGGAATTTTGTGCATAATATGCCAAAGGTCTCAATTCGAAGGAAATCCCATTAAAGTCGAACTAAGGTAGTTCTTGTTGCGCTGGTTATTGTTGTACCTCCGGTTGTGATGTATTTTCTTTCTCCCTGCTCTTTTTTTGGTTCGTTTGCTTCCCTCAGCTTCTCGGTCAGGAGCATGACTGGGACCTTGACTTGCCTAGCTCAAACTTGTTTCAACGACGACTAATCTTTTCGACCAAGCAACAAACCCACTGACAGCTTCTTCAATACATGTGGCTTCATTTGTCGGAATAGGTAGAAGTGCACGTTTTAGTTTTGGGACTGTAATTGTCACTCGTACATTCTCCTCACCTAAAGGAATCCCATAGACTATGTCGGTTGGAACACAGTCCATGCATGCCCTGCCGATTGCAACAAGCACATCTCCACCGTTAACTAAATCAGGAAGAAAGAGCTGGCATTCCTTACTTGCGTTCGGCATGGGCTTCGGATCCGACAAACCAGCTTCTTTGTCATTCAGAGTGCAACTAGCCTTGAAGCTGTTGTGTTGATCAATAGTCGGTGCGGTCGTCTCCTCGGCCATAGTCTCTCGGTTGATACCGTGCTTCGCATAAAGTTCCTGTACGGTTCTTTCCAATGCAGCAAGCTGCCGTTTCATATCCGAGACTTCAACATTTTCCCTTGAACTTTGCACAAGTTTGAAGTATTGCAACTACTTGACAAACTAAGATTGACCCCGAATCCGACCCAAATGCTTGGCATTGCCTAATGCCTTGGTCAACATGTCCTTTATCCCCACAGATTCAAAACTTCCTTGTGTCTCTCGTTGACTGAAGTCGTCTTGTAACAATTAGAGAATATGTTATGAACTCGTAAACATAAAGGAGTGTAAGGTATGAATATATTTTAAATGGATTCGAAAACTTACTATTGTATCAGCAATACTTTTAAATGCTTCCTTCTTGAACTGTCCATCAGGTTTGACGCGCATGTCCAGCCACCTAGTATGCCGCTCTGCATATTTTCCCGTCTTCTCGAACTGCAGTTTAATAATTACCGTTAGTAAACATAAATGAAGAAATTGGAAGTACAGCATACCATTTACACATTTTGTCCAAGTAATTCACGTACATGAGATTGGTCACGTTTCCTATATCCATCTCAGCCCCCGGTTGATCCATATTTGCTTTTCTTTCTTATCTCACTTCCTTGTTCGGATAGTCTTTTGAATTCCGGGGTACGTCGATACTCAATGAATTTTTCCCAATCATCCTGGCTGATGGTGGGGTAATTGTGAACCACTTTTGGCGGTCGTGGCCACACATTTTCATTGTCAATATGATCCCTAACAAAAGCTTGGTAAAGATCATATCTAAAATTTTTCGCTAACTCTGCACATGACTTTAAAGCTTTTTTTTTTTTATTTATTTTTAAATGATGGCTCCACAGTGAAAGAAGTTACGATTTCCACCCACACTCTTGCTTTCCTTGCGGCTAAATCAACACTTCTAAAGTCAGATATTCGAATGAGTATGTGCTCTCGAGCAAGCACTCCAATCCAACTATGTAATTCATCTCCTTCCTTCCCTAATGGTTGTCCTTTTGCATCAAACGAAACTTCAATTCGTTCTTCCTTTGTCCTAACAACGTGGACTCTTCTCATAAGAATTTCTCTTCGTTTACCATCTTCATCGGGATTGAATCTAGGTGAGTTGGTTCGTCGTGGTTTTCCAACTTGAGTTTGAGTTGAGTATTCCTCCTCGTGAGTTTGCGACATTTTAAATCAATATAAAGCAACTCCGCACCGAAGCACATTAAAAAACAAAAAATCTTGGTCATTAAATCATTATAAAATCATGGCATCCAAACACATAAAAAGCAAACGAAAGCATACATTAAATAATTGTAAATTCATGCAACTAAACATATACTTTACTTAATTACGGAAATGAAACACAGCCTAATCAAAGAGACATTTTATCGAACATGTCAAATGCTAACATGTAAGTTACAAAATCAACACTTTTTCCGGAAAATTGTCAAATCCGTGCCTTACCCAAGCAATTTTAAAGCAATCTAAATCACGTTCACAATCAACAATCACCAAAGATGTAGGGGACGAATTTTGGATGGAAAATTCCCAAATCAACTATCAACAAAATCAACACTTTTTTCTAGAAATTTGGTAAACCGTCACCTCACCCAACCATTGTACAACAATCCAAAACCAAGTCTCACTCAAATAGGCATTTTGTCGAACATGTAGTGTGCAAAAATTTAACATGCAAAATCAGCACTTTTTTCTGGAAATTTGGTAAACCGTCACCTCACCCAACCATTGTACAACAATCCAAAACTAAGTCTCACTCAAAGAGGCATTTTGTCGAACATGTAGTGTGCAAAAATTTAACATGCAAAATCAACACTTTTTTTTTTTTCCAGAAATTTGGTAAACCGTCGCCTCACCCAACCAGTGTACAACAATCCAAAACTAAGTCTCACTCAAATAGGCATTTTGTCGAACATGTAGTGTGCAAAAATTTAACATGCAAATTCAACACTTTTTTCTGAAAATTTGGTAAATCGTCGCCTCACCCAACCATTGTACAACAATCCAAAACTAAGTCTCACTCAAATAGGCATTTTGTCGAACATGTAGTGTGCAAAAATTTAACATGCAAAATCAACACTTTTTTCTAGAAATTTGGTAAACCGTCGCCTCACCCAACTATTGTACAACAATCCAAAACTAAGTCTCACTCAAAGAGGCATTTTGTCGAACATGTAGTGTGCAAAAATTTAACATGCAAAATCAACACTTATTTTCGTGGAAAAAATCACCCAAAATCACAACAACAATCAACAATCACCGAAAATCAAGTTTACAATCAACCAAATTCACTTCCATAAACCGTGCGGTGAAAGAGAGACCTTGACTTACCAAGTACTCGAGTGTGGGTACGGGCGGTCAATCGATACCGGTGTAGACGATGACGTAGGAGCGGCGATAGAGAGAGGGAGACGAGGTAGTGAGGGTGAGGATGAGAGAGAATGGAGATGGGAGCCAAGAGAGACAATGGAGGGAGGATGCATGGCAAGCAAAGAGAGAGAATGGAGGGAGAGTCCCAAAAATGAGAGAGAAAGTGGAGGGAATGAGATTTTAATTTTGTTTTTATACATGGGGAGTAAAATTTACATCTAAATTTACGCACGCACGGTTTTCGGGAAATTTTTAAAATTTCCCGAAAACCACGACAGTTATTAAATAACACATGTTCTTATATTCATTCACACAAAGGTATATATAAATAATATAATATGCACAATTAACATAGTAAATATAACATATAAATTATATACAATGAAAAAAAAAACATTGTCAAGTTTTTTTTTTTTTTGGTCTTCTCAACACGTGTCCACTCGACATCTAAACGAAGCAAGTGTGAGGTATCATCGTCCAAATCATCAATCTCCTCCACCAGTGCCAATCCGTTTGTGAAAGATAGAATGTCCATGCAATCTTCAACATCTTCTTGGCCATCCCCGATTATTTTTGGTTTTATTGGAACAACTAAAGATAACTCTAAATTGTCGGGATCCGTTGTGTAAAAGACTTGTACCGCTTGCGACGCCATAATGAAAGGATCATTTTTGTATCCCAATCGCCTAAAGTCCACCACTGTCATGTCGTCCTTATCAATCTTAACAAAATTATTGTCAGCCCACTTGCATTTAAAGAGTGCTATCCACAAACCGCAATAATCAAGTTCCCAAATATCTTCAATGAACCCATAGTAGTTCATGGAACCGTATACCGAGTTCTTGTCCTTTGTGGATGAAATATGCATAGACTCGGCACGAAGGCTCACACCATTATTTTGAATGGGATGCTTCTCATCTCTTTCGCGAGTGTAGAAGGAGTAGTCATTGACAAAGTACGATGTATATCTTGTGATTATCAATGACGGTCCTCTTACTAGCTACATTAAGCTTGGGAAACGCCAGTCTTCATATGCAAATCTTTTCTTATCCACTCCCGAAATGTTCGGTTGTGCTCATCTTGAATCCACTTCTCACATCTTATTTTTCTTGGATTCGTATCTCTTAATTTCGTCATGTGAACCTCAATGAAAGGCTCCACTTCCTTAGCTTTGTGCAAAACATACATGCAAGCCTTTTCCCATTCATCTTGATTTACTGGTTAATGAACACCCACGGGTAGTCCTTTCGACATAAATAGCCCGCTCGTTGGCAACCCTATTGGGTCCGCGTTGGACAAATACTCAGAGCAAAATTCAACTGATTCCTCGGCTATGTAGTTTTCCACTATACATTCTTTCGGCCTATTTCGGTTCTTCACATAACCCTTCAAAACCTTCATGTACCTTTCGAAAGGATACATCCACCTCAAATGGACCGGTCCATATAGCTTAACTTCCTGAACTAAGTGCACCGTTAGGTGGATCATTATATCAAAAAAGGCTGGTGGGAAATACTTCTCAAGCATGCACAAAGTCATCACCAATTCTGATTGTAGCAAATCTAGCATAGGTGGATTGATTACCTTGGAGCATATTGAATTGAAAAATGAACATAACTTCATAATTGCATATCTCACATCTTTCGTTAAAACTCCCCGCAATGCTAGAGGTAATGATTGTTGCATCAAGATATGACAATCATGTGTTTTCATTCCAATGAGCCTCAAATCCTTCATCGACACCAACCTTTTAAAGTTGAAAGAGTACCCACTTGGCACTTTCACAAACGCAAGTCATTCACAAAGCTTTCTTTTCTCTTGTCTCGATAATGTGTGCTTTGCTGGAGGTAAGTATGTGCCATTCAATCTTTTGTCGGGGAGCAAATGTGGTCTAATTTTCATCTCTTTAAGATCCAACTGTGCCTTTTCTACTAGAGGATAACAAAGTGCCACCTAGTATGTACGAGACAAAGAAGACGTTGAGCACTTTGGGAATGGAATATGAAAAGATACATGCTTGTCCAAATGATTGCGTCCTTTACCGGAAAGAATATGAAAATTTACATGAATGTTTGGTTTGTAACGAGTCAGGATGGAAGAAGGGCAAGATGCCATCGAATGGTAGAAAAGGAGTGCCGGTTAAGGTGTTATGGTACATTCCACCGGCTCCATGTTTGTGTCGTTTATTCTGCAATGCCGAGCATGCTAAAAATTTGACATGGCACCATGATAAACGTGTTGATGATGACAAACTTAGGCATCCGGTCGACACACCACAATGGAAGACCTTTGACGACAATCATCCAGATTTCAGTGCAGAACCAAGGAATTTACGTTTCGGTTTGTCGACGGACGGAATGAACCCACATAGTAACATGAGTAGTCGGCATTGTACCTGGCCAGTCATACTTGTCAACTACAATCTCCCACCAGAATTGTGCATGAAGCGGAAGTTCTTGATGTTGACATTATTGATTTCAGGCCCGCAATAACCGGGGAATGACATTGACGTGTACTTGGCACCATTAATCGATGACCTCAAAAGCTTGTGGGAAGACGGTTTACAAGTTAAAGATTCTCACCGTCAAGATACGTTCAATCTTCATGCAATGTTGATTTGGTCAATTAATGACTTTCCTGCACTTGGCAACCTATCTGGTTACCCTGTGAAAAGTTCTATAGGTTGTCCAGTTTGTATGAAGGAAACATCTTCCATCCAGTTGAAGAATGGTAAGAAAAACCGTTTACCTTAGTCACATGAGATTCTTGCCAACAAATCATCGATACCGCAAACAAAAGAAGACTTTTGATGGTAATACCGAAGAAAGATCCGCTCCTCGGATTTTGTTTGGCAAAGCCGTTTATGAGATGGTTAAAGATGTGAAAGTAGTTTTGGGGAAAAGAAGACGTAAGGCTCCAGATGTCGATGGACCTTGGAAGAAGAAGTCAATCTTTTACGAACTTTCATATTGGAAGTCACTTTACATTTGTCATTGCTTAGATGTTATGCATATTGAGAAAAACGTTTGTGAATCGATAGTGGGCACGTTGCTTGACATTCCAAACAAAACTAAAGATGGTGAAAAAGCACGGTTGATCTTGAAGAGATGAAGATTAGACCAAATTTGCTCCCCGAGAAAAGATCGAATGGCACATACTTACCTCCTGCAAAGCACACATTATCGAGACAAGAGAAGAGAAAGCATTGTGAATGGCTTCCGTCCGTGAAAGTGCCAAGTGGGTACTCTTCCAACTTCAAAAGGTTGGTGTCGATGAAGGATTTGAGGCTCATTGGAATGAAAACACATGATTGTCATATCTTGATGCAACAATTATTACCTCTTGCATTGCGGGGAGTTTTAACGAAAGATGTGCGATATGCAATTACGAAGTTATGCTCATTTTTCAATTCAATATGCTCGAAGGTAATTGATCCACCGATGCTTAATCCGCTGCAATCGGAATTGGTGATGACATTGTGCATGCTTGAGAAGTATTTCCCAGCAGCCTTTTTTGATATCATGATCTACCTAACGGTGCACTTAATTCGGGAAGTTAAACTATGTGGACCGATCCATTTGAGGTGGATGTATCCTTTCAAAAGGTACATAAAGGTTTTGAAGGGTTATGCGAAGGACCAAAATAGGCCGGAGGGATGTATAGTGGAAAACTACATAGCCGAGGAGTCAGTTGAATTTTACTCTGAGTAGTTGTCTAACGCGGACCCAATAGGGTTGCCAACGAGCGGGCAAGTTACGTCGAAAGGACTATCCGTGGGCGTTCATTCACCAGTAAATCGAGATGAATGGGAAAATGCTTGTCTGTATGTTTTGCACAATGCTAAGGAAGTGGAGCCTTTCATTGAAGTTCACATGACAGAATTAAGAGTTGCGAATCCAAGAAAAACCAGATCTGAGAAGTGGATTCAAGATGAGCACAACCGGACATTTCGGGAGTGGCTAAGAAAACATTTGCATATGAAGGCTGGCCATTCCCAAGACTTAATGAAGCTAGCAAGAGGATTGTCATCGATAGTCATACGATATACATCATACTTTGTCAATGCTATTCCTTTTACACTGGCGAAAGAGATGAGAAGCATACCGTCCAAAATAGTGGTGTCAGCCTTCGTGCCGAGTTTATGCATATTTCATCCGCAAAGGACAAGAACCCGGTATACGGTTGCATGAACTACTTTGGGTTCATTGAAGATATTTGGGATCTAGATTATTGCGGCTTGCGGATAGCACTTTTTAAATGCAAGTGAGCTGACAATAATTTTGTTAAGATTGATAGGGACGGTGTGACAGTGGTGGACTTTAGGCGTTTGGGATACAAAAATGATCCTTTCATTATGGCGTCGCACATGGTACAAGTCTTTTACACAACGAATCCCGACAATTTAGAGTTATCTTTAGTTGTGTCAATGAAGCCAAAAATGCACGGGGATGACCAAGAAGATGTTGAAGATTGCACCGACATTCCATCTTTCACAAACGGATTGCCACCGGTGGAGGAGATTGATGATTGAGACGATGATGCCTCACACTTGCTTCGTTTAGATGTCGAGTGGACACGTGTTGTGAAGACCAAAAAGAAAAACAAAAAAACTTGACAGTTTCTTTTTCGTTGTATATAATTTATGTATAAGTTGTTATATATAAATATGTTAATTGTGTACATGGACAATATATTAATTATTTATATATATGCTTACTATGCATGTGTGAATTAATAGAAGAACAGGAGTTATTGATGTGGGCTGGGTCGTGCATAACACACAGGTGTGGCCGCCTGTGGGATTATAGGTGGACAAAAGTTTATCTAAAATATTATCTTCGATGTAACCACGATGGTTTTCGACAAAAACCGTCGTGGTATCTAACATACCATGACGGTTTCAAAAACCGTCATGGTTTCCGTGAAAGTTTAAATTTCCCCCGAAAACCGTGCGCGCGTATTTTTTTTTGTCAATTTTTGATTTTTTTTACTCTCCCATCTCTATTTCTCTCACTTTTTCGGCATGCTCCCCCTTATTTTGCTTTGGTTGTCTTTCCAATCTCCATTTCTCTATCTCATTTTTGGCATTCTCCCTCCATTCTCTTAGTTTCCTTGCCGTCGCTCTCTCTCTCTCTCCTTGGCCCACGCCATCTCTCTCTCTCTACTCGCCGACGCCAAGCCACCCTTCACTCTCTCTCTCTCCTTCGGCCTCGCCCACGCCGTGTCTCTCTCTCTCTTTGCCGTCACCCAAGCTTGCCGTCGCTCTCTCTCTCTCCTTCGCCGTCGCCCAAGCCGCCCTTCTCCCTCTCTCTCTCCTTCGGTCTTGCCAACACCCTCTCTCTCTCTCTCTCTCCTCGCCGTCGCCCAAACCGGCCGTCTCTCTCTCTTTCCTTGCCGTCGCCCAAGCCGTCGGTACGTTCTCTCCTACACCGTCGCCCACTCGAGTTCTTGGTAAGCCGAAATCTCTTTTTCACCACACAGTTTTTGGAAATGAATTTGGTTGATTGTTGTTATGATTTTGGGTGATTTTTTCCTACAAAATATTCTTTGATTTTGCATGCTAATTTTTTGCATAGTACATGTTCGACAAATTGCCTATTTCATTGAGACTTATTTACTTGTTGTACAATGTTTGGGTGAGGCGACGGTAATCGGAATTTTCCGGAAAAAAAGTGTTCATTTAGTTACTTATATGTTGATTTGGGATTTTTCCGTCCAATTTCCCGGAAAAAGTTGTGATTATGTGAATTCTATATATGTTAGCATTTTGACATGTGTGAACAAAAGCCAATTTTAGTTCGATTTATTTTTATGTTGAATTAAAAAGTTTGTGTTACGAACGGAAAATGGCAATTGTTCAGAAAAGTTTTTTATTGTGTTAGTTAATTTATCGCATATGTCATGTTCGATACTATATGACGGTTTGAGTTAGAATTAGTTTTAACTTGAATTAAATTGTTTGTGTTATGAACGGAGTTGGCAATTTTCCGGAAAAGTTTTTGATTGTGTTAGTTAAATTTTCGCACATGCCATGTTGGCTAAATTGCTTTTTTGCATTCTAATTAGTTTTAGATTGAACTAAATTGCTTGGGTAAGGCACGGAATTGGGGATTTTGCAGAAAAAGGGTTGATTTTGAAACTTATATGTTAGCATTTGACATTGTCGATAAAATGCATCTTTGATTATGTTGTTTGTCATTTCCATAAATATAAGTAAATAGTATATGTTAAGTTGGACGGATTTACAATCTTTTTATGTGTTTGGGTGCCATGATTATAAGTTAAATTCGATAACAAATATTTTTTGTTTGTAAATGTGTTTCGCTCTAGAGTTGGCTTAGGTTGATTTAAAATGTCACAAGATCACGAGGAGGAATGCTCAACGCAAACTCATGTTGGAAAACCGCGCCGAACCAACTCACCTAGATTCAATCCCGATGAAGATGGTAAACGAAGAGCAACTCTAATGACAAGAGTCCACCAGGTGAGGACAAAGGGACGACAAATTGAAGTTTCGTTTGACGCTAAAGGGCAACCTTTAGGGAAGGAAGGTGATGAATTACAGAGTTGGATTGGTGTGCTTGCTCGAGAGCACATATCCATTTGGATATCTGACTTTAGGAGTGTCGATTTAGCTCCAAGAAAAGAAATAGTGTGGATGGAAGTTGTAACTTCATTCACTGTTGAAGAATCCTACAAAAAAACAAGTCTTAAAGTCTTGTGGGGAGTCAGCTAAAGGTTTTAGATACGATCTCTACCAAGCTTTTGTCAGAGATCATATTGATGAGGAAAATGTGTGGCAACGACCGCCAAAAGTTGTTCACAATTACCCCACCATCACCCAGGATGATTGGGAAAAATTCATTCAGTACCGACGTACCCCGGAATTCAATAGACTATCCGAATAAAGAAGTGAGATCAGAAAGAAGAGCAAATACGAATCAACTGGGGGCTGAGACGGATATAGGAAGCGTGACCAAGCTCATGTAGGCTATTTACTTGGAAAAAATGTGTAAATGGTATGTTGTACTTCCAATTTATTCGTTTATGTTTACTAATGCTAATTATTAAACTGCAGTTCGAGAAGACGGGAAAATATGCAGAACGGTAAGAAAGGTGGCTGGACATGCGCGTTAAACCCGACGGACAGTTCAAGAAGGAAGAATTTAAAACTATTGCCGAGAATATAGTAAGTTTTCGAATCCATTTATAATATAATCATTCCGTACACTCTTTTATGTTTGCAAGTACATAACATTTACTCTAATTGTTACAGGAGGAGTTTACTCAACAAAAGACACAAGGAAGTTTTGAATTTGTGGGGACAGAGGACATATTGACCAAGGCATTAGGCAATGCCGAGCATTCGGGCCGGATTCGAGGTCAATCTAAGTTTGTCAAGCAGTCGCAATACTTCAACCTTGTGCAACCGTCAAGGGAAAAAGATGAAGTCTCGGATATGAAACTAAAGATTGCCGCATTGGAAAGAATCGTACAGGAATTTTGTGCGAAGCACGGTATAAACTGAGAGACTATGGCCGAGGTGACGACCGTACCGACTGTAGATCAACACAACAGCTTCAAAGCTAGTTGCACTATGAATGAAAAAGAAGCTGGGCCGTCGGATCCGAATCCCATGCCGAATGCAAGTAAGGAATGCCAGCTCTTTATTCCTGATTTAGTTAACGGAGGAGTCGTGCTTGTTGCAATTGGCAGGGCATACATGGACTGTGTTCCAACCGACACAGTCCATGGGATTCCTTTAGGTGAGGAGAATGTACGAGTGACAATTACAGTCCCAAAGTAAATCGTGCACTCCTACCTATTCCGACGAACGAAGCCACATCTATTGAAGAAGCTGTCGGTGGGTTTGTTGCTTGGCTGAAAAGTTTAGTCGTCGTGCAAATAAGTTTGAGCCAGGCAAGTAAAGGTCCCAGTCGTGCTCCTGAAAGAGAAGCTGAGGGAAGCAAACGTACAAAAAAGAGAGCAGGGAGGAAGAAAATACAGTCACAACCGGAGGTAGAACAACAACCGGCGCAACAAGAAATGCCTTCGTTTGACTTTAATGATATTTCCTTCGAATTGAGACCTTTGGCATTTTACGCACAAAGTTCCATGCGGGACGGTACACAAATAGTCTGCCCACAACAACACTTTGTCATGGGCGATGAGATGCCCATATATATTGGGTTTGAAGATGTATATCATTTCATTTCATTTAAAGAAATTAGTGCAAACAGCATAATGATTTACATCAGATAATACATTTATTCTTAAATAATTTAATTATTTATCTTCTTAATATGTTCAATATGTTGTTTTTGCGTAACAAGTGTGCCTAATTATTTTGCAGATACTTAGTCGAGTGTTGTGCAAGAACAAGTATGGATCAACGGTTCGAGTTTATTTCACCAGTCCTTGTCTCACCAGTTCAGCAGAATGTAGATCAGGCCACCTACGTTCGAAAGAGGGCCGAATATATTCTACGGATCTTAAGAAACGCACCAAAGGGAAAGCGGTTTCTTATGCCATATAACAGCGGCCAACATTGGATATTGGAAGTTATTGATCCGTGGGATGACTCGGTCATGTACTTTAATCCTCTAGGAAACGAACCGGGTGATGATTTTAAAGACCTAATTACGACATAAGTATTCTTTTATATGTTCATATCTATGATTAGACATAAAATAATCTTTCTTGTAATTGCTTTGAAATTTGTAAAATTGATAGGGCACTTAATGATTGGAAAGTGTTGGTGGGAAGCGGAATGAGACAATGACGCAACTGGCAGACGTTGATTGATACCGTTCGATGTCCAATACGGGAAGGTTATGTAGAATGCAGTTATTTTGTGTTAGCTTACATGCGAGAAATAACCTTTACTGTTGATGGACTAGCCATGCTTCAAACAAAGGATTTTTATACTGTTGCTGACATGAGTTTGGTTAGGCACGAGTGGGCTACATTTGTCATGCGGTTTATACAATATTGACTAGAAACAATATAGAGAATTTTCACTCTCGTTATATTAGTTGTTGTTGTACATTGTTAACCAAGTAATTACATAATATTTTTGGAAATTAGATTGTATGTGTACTAACGTATTAAAACAAGGGATTTACCACCCATGGGAAATGAAACGAATTTGCAATCAAATTTTTTATTTATTTATTTGGCAACAACGATAGTCGCGTGGTGAGACCGTCGTGGTAGTCAGGGCTGTAACGACCCACCTATCGTAGGCCGTTACCTTACATACTTACTTAAGAACATACGAAAACTTGGGCTAAATTTTTTTTTTATATACTTATTACAAACCATATATAACTTGAACTGGGAAATCCCTTCAGTCATTACTTACATACATACATGTACATATACTTATTTACATATCGTAGTACTAAAGTCTTGTACTCAAATGCAACTTATTTAATTTAACATAAATTTGACAAAAAGAAACGTAGCAGTTCCCACCCACAGTTTCACAGTTTTGCTTCACCACGCTCCACTGCCTTGCATCATGGACTGCCATAAGTTTGCTTTCCTACAACATAAACATGAACTATGAGTTTTCGCTCAGCAAGCACAACTATCTATCCGCAAAACATTTCATGATAACATAATGCATGAACCATTTATGCTTTCTTACTGTTTTCATAGGTTAGCATACTTTTTGGGCCCTTACATAACATAAATGTACGTACCGTGGCGTGCTGCCATGGAGTGGTTGGGGCGGCCAGCCCTGTCCAACTCAAACCATGAACCAAACCCGACCTAGTGCGGGTCGATACGACATATAGCATCCTGCTTATCATGATACTTAAAACTTGTTCTTATCTTGTTTCATACTTGAAACCTTATTTCATGATCATAACAGTTTCTTAACTGAAACTGGGATTTCATATCTTACCAAATGTCTTATCATTAATGAGCATGCTTCGTGATGCCATAATATCAAAACATTCATCATAAGAACATACATGCTATAGACATTCATCCTGTATCTATCAACAGGAACTTGAAAGCATACATGCTATAAACATACATCATTCCTTGAAAACATACATACCATAAACATTCATCGTACACATATCATCATGAACTTGATATCATACAAGCCATAAACATTTATCATACATATATTATCATAAACTTGAAGGCATACAACAACAAACATTTTTGTTTATGCTGTAGGCGGAGTCGTACTTACTGTTTCTTGCGCCTTGAATTAAAATACTTCACTCAAACAGGTCCCTTTCCTGTTTTCAAGAACATCATAGGATAAGCATCATCCTATCATGATATCATAACAATTCTAACTCTTTAAAGTACAAACCCTAAAACTCAACTCCTTTTTGAATTTTAGTAAAACCCTTGAATTCTGAAAACTGGGTTTTTAAACTAATTCATAATATTTGATCCTTTTCGTACAAATCTACTTTAAATTTGGAAAGGTTTTCTTCATGAAAGTTGTAGATCTTGAACTCTCCTACAACTTTTGTTTTTAACTCAAAACTCAAATCTGTACTTAACCTGCTTGTTTCTTTCTTTGAAAATTCTTCGACCATATTTACTAATCATAACATGGTCTCGGGTTTTTGCAAAAAAAAAGGTCTTAGAGGCCTTATTTTCAAAAACTGTCCACGATGTCCCCTAGGATTTTCCCTTCTCTACAACTTTACAGTTTTGACTTTTTCCAAAATCAACCTCTAAAGGCCTCAAAATCTCGTTTCCAGAAAAACCGTCAAGTTTACAACCCTAAACAGGCATTTCAAAACCATAGTGCATAAAACTTAACCAACTAAGCTCATGCTCATACTCAATGATCATATACTCAAACCCTAACTGAAATTTGAATAAAGAACTAGAGGATTCAAGTATTTACCTCAAGTTCCACGAATAAAATCCTTAAACTAGGGTTTTGAAACTTTCCTCACACTTTCTATACCAACCGAAAACTCTTTCTCTTGTTCTCTCCTCTCTCCCTTTTCTTTCCTTTCTTGTCTCGGCTCCTAAGGGCAGAACTAGGGGGTATGTGCTGCTTGTGTGTGTTGGCTAACAAAATACAATGAGAGGACATTCACCTATTTATAGGAAAACAATCTACTTTCTCATATTGCTCCATAGTCCTTAGAAGAATTCAACTTGTTCTTGACTTCTTGAGAGGTGGCCGGCCAAGTTGCCAAGTAGCCAAGCTAGGGTGCTTACTAATGATGGCTAAAGGTCATGAAGTGTCCATTTCCTAAGCTTGCTGACCTTAGGTGTAGTTTGGAGCTTGTTCTTGTTCACCATAAGCCAAGCTAGTTTGCTTACTAAGCCTAGCTAGGGTGTATGATGTGTCATGTGTTCAAGTGATCATTCTCTTGAAATTTATGCATTGATCCTTCAAGCCAAATTATTTCTCCTTAGCCCCTATGTGTTGGCCGGTTTTTCTTGCTCCAATTGACAAGCAAGCCTAGCTAAAATGCTTGCTCATCAAGGCTATATGCTTGAGGTGGCATCACCTTGTTGTGGCCGGCCCTAGGGTGAGGTGTGCAAGCTTTGTCTTGCCAAAGAAGCTAGGCTAGGGAATCTAGGTTGTGTGTTCATCAAGGCTAGGCCAAGGGATGTGTCTCTCCCTTAAGTGGCCGGTCATGGTGTGGCTTTGGCAAAGCATGAGCTTGCCATGTAAACAAGGCTAAGGATGTTACTCACCAAGGCTAGCCATGAGGTGTTGCTCCCTTGTGTGGCCGGCCTTTGATGCTTAGGTGTGCAAGCCTTGTCTTGCCAAAGATGCAAGGCTAGGAGGGTGATTCATGCTAGCTATAGACTTGAGGTGTTTCATCCTCATGTGGCCGGTCCTTGTGTGCTAAAACCATTAGCCAATTAAATCCTTGAACATAATCAACCAAGCCAAAGATCAAGGTGCTTAATCACCAACTTAAAGTGTGATTTGTCACTTTTTATTGACACCTAATTTCTTCCAATTTGCATAATATTTCTCAAAAACAAGATTCCTTGCTCACAAGGCCATGATGTGGCCGGTCCCAATGGTGACACATGGAACAATGTGATTGGTTCTAGCTAAAGTCATTCAATTCAATCTTAACTTGTCTTCTTTGATTTCCAACCAAGCTAACCGAACTTGAAATGGATCATTGACTTAATTGAACTAAGAAACCTTACTTAACAAGTCTCTGGTTCAAAAATTTACATAACTACTGATAATTCCACAATTTTTCCAAAATTGCACATTGGCCCCTAAAGGCAAAAATATTTGCACTTTAGTCCCTGCAAGTTGACTACTTACAGCTAAACTTCCAAATATCAAATTTCTTGCTTGATCATGCCTTACAAGACTTCTTAACTTCTAAAAGTTCAAAATCATGAACTTTTCTTAAATTTACAAATTGACCCCTAAAAATAAAATATTTACATTTTGGTCCCTGTAAGGTGACCAATCATGATAATGACACTTATCATCTGAGGTGTCATTTTGTAAGGCTTATTTGGCTTATCTCCTAACTGCAGTCCATTTCATACTAACATAAATACCTAAATACTGTTTCAACTGTTAACAGTATAATCGTACTGGACCATTGTCCAAAATTTATCTGAACTGCATATAGGATTTTCTTAAGCTATAAACTTATCACATAGAATCATAAATCATAATTTACCCTTTTAACAAAGGGTCTTAACTTGCTTAAATAAATTATCGAATCTTTTAACAAAAGATTCAACAACTTTTCTTAGAAAACATATCATACATAACACATAAACAGACTTTTGATTTTTAACGAAAGAAATCATAAACTTATAAAAAGTTTGGTCATTACAAGGGCTACCACGATGGTCTCCACATAAGTCTGTCGTGGTAGCTTGGGCTACCACGACGGTTTTTATTTGGAACCGTCGTGGTATGTTCTTAAAATCAGCCAGAATCTGCTATTTTTTCATAGTATACGACGGTTAAAAAACCGTCGTGGAATCTCAAAAGATTTCACGACTCTGGATTCCACGACGGTTCGAAAACCGTCGTGGAATTGATACCACGACGGTTTTTAACCGTCGTGGAATCCCCTTTTTGTAGTAGTGCTCCATTCCTTTGTTTGTCACCAAAAAAGTGAAGTGGTAGAATGGATGAGTTTTTAATTGTAAATTACTATATTACCGTTATTTATTACTTGTATATTTTTTCAATATATTTGTATAAATACCGTTTGATGCATACACAGCCCACAGAGTAAAAATATGAAATTAGGCAAAAAGAAAAAAAAAAATTTGTTTACAATTTTTAGCATATATTATAAGTAAACGTAGGGCATAATACAAGCATTTTCACACTAGATGTATTTATATCTTGTGATTCTAATGACATTTTTTCACATGAGCATAAACGGTAATTTGGGAACCCTTGACAAAAAAAAAATTGTACAACTGAGAAACAAACATCAAAGATAAACTGGCATAAAAAAAAATTGAGAAAAAAGAAAAAAAAAAAAAGTAAACGAATATGTAAGAGGTTTTTTTTTTTTCTTTTTCTTTTTTTTTTTTGAATAATCAGCTTTTATTGAAAAGCCCAAAACGTTATATCATAGTGGCTACACTGTAGCCATGTCCTCTTAATGAGAAACACTAGAAGAATTATCAATACAAAAAAAAAAAAAAAAAAAAGATTTCAATGTCCACTTTGCCATAGAGCCATCAAAAACGTCGTTAGCTCGCCGTCGTCACAACCATCAAGCTTAAAGCTGAAAGAGTCGTTTATATAGCTCAAAAAGATTTCATTACACTTGACATTTGACTTCATTACATAATAAAAAGTTCGTAAAAATATTAGGAAGTTAAACTGTATATAGCTCAAAAAGAATACATTAAAATTGACATTTGACTTCATTACATGATAACCAATTCCTAATACTGTTTGGACAATCACTTGTTCTATATTCAAAAGGGATGATGAGCTAGTTCTATAACTTGATGCATTTTCATCAGTAAATCATACCTCTTCACACTTGGAACTGCAAAAAAAGCTCTGTATTTTGCTGGATATATATTTGATTAGAAATAGAAAGGCATCAATTTGTTGATGGTCAGGAACTCCGATATTCAATAGCTCCAAGTAATTGTCTTGCTCCTCATAAATGTGTGGTCGAGCTTCTTCGAAAGCAATAACTCCGATAGCTTGTCATAGTTTTGAATTTCAGTCACTCTCCATTTTTTTTGTATGAGGTTTAGGCTGCAGTATATAAGCTCAAACAAATATAACAGAACAGAAAAAAAATAGTAAAAACTTCAAACTATAAATGTATGGAAGACTAACCTCAATAAGAGTGTTCCAAACTTCGGGTTCCGCTTCAAACATCTTTGTAACTGGACTCCAAGCAAGCCCACTTAGACCTTTGAAAAGATCATGACATGCATTAAAATTAATTTTTCAAAGTTTTGATTCGATTTTTCAAACGATCTTTGTCAAATGGGTAATTTGTTCCTCTTGACAAATTTTAAGGACATTGTTGTAAGCAGTTGTTGTAAATGTTCCATTCACCCTGTTTCCATTAATTTGTTGCTCCAACAGTGCATCAATTAGCACAACATCGATAACTTCTGTCCACTTGACTGTGCCCTTTTTAGGTTGATCACCATCAACGCTGCCCTTTGCTTTTTTAGCCATTCTATCAACTGTATACAAGTAGTCAACAACATAATAAAATACTATCATAAAGCATTAACATGTAACAACAAATTTGAGCAAACTAAATCTTTCAACAATAACCAGTCAATAGTATTAGCATAAGATGTTCCAAACTAACACAAAACATTCATTTGACAAAAAGGAATATACATCGAACGTCAATAGACAAAACAGTTTTACAAATGGAAGTCATTCTAAAACATACTCTTGCCACATCCTTTCTGCTATCTCGTTTCGTATCGCTGCCTCTTTTCTAGCCTCTTCATCGTTACTTTGTCAATTGTAAACTTCTGTTATCTCTGGATTTTGAGTTAGGAGCACTTCGTCGACTTCATTGATTAAATTTTCATCAGGATCTACGCCCGTGAGATAATCATGCAATATGCAACATGCTGAAACAATTTCTGTTACTGTTCCAACTGAATAATGAGGCTCTGTTGCACCAGAAATGATAGGAAATCGTTTTTTCAGTACTCCAAAAGATCTTTCTATAACATTACGTAGGGAAGCATATCGATGATTAAATAATTCTTGAGGGTTTTGAGGAGCAAGAGCAGAGTATTCTCTCAAATGGTATCATACTCCTCGATATGGTGTGATATTTTCCTATTAAAAGAGATTTATAATTCAGTTTGAAACTCATCATTGCAATTGGAAAAAAAATAAAAATTTGAGTGCAACTTAACTTACCTTTAGGAATTAGAAGCTTATCATCCCTCTCCAAAGCATCTTTTATGATACTTGAGTCCGATGCAGTTCCTTCCCATCCAGATAATACATGTGTGAATCTCATATCAAATCCACATGCTGCCATAACATTTTGAGTGGTGCAGTCTTTTCTCCCGCGATATCGTGGTGCCTCATCTTTAGGAACTTTGACACGAACATGTGTTCCATCAATTGCTCCTATACAATCCTGAAATTCAAAGAATTTTAATATCTGTATATGAAAAAGAGAAAAAAAAATTTCACTTAAAATGCTTAGTTTAGTATTCTTACCTTAAAGTATGGATGGAATCTATGACTATTGAGAATTTCTTGAGGAAGATCATCTTCATTTGGCTGTCTTAAGAATCGATCTTCCAAAGAAATAATCGCCCTTAATACGTCATGGAAATGTCTACTGATTGTCTAACCAGATCGACGAAAAAAGAAATATATAGTTCGATTTTTAACATTATGTGCCAATAAGTACAGAAATTTGGCAACTCGTTCTTCAACTGATGCATTTCTGTTGTCCTTGAGTCGACCAGTATCTCATAGTAGTTCACACAAATTAGCGAATGCCAATGGACTCATACGTGTTATGGCACAACATGTCTCATTGACACTAAGTTGGTGCCGGACCATTAGGCTTTCTATACTATTATTCTTAAGCCTTTTGTCAACATGGTTAGAATAGTAGTGTAAATCCATGAGATGAATAAACTGCACCAAAGAAGATACAACATACGCCTTTGCCTTTCCCAATCACTTAAGAACATTTTGAAATTTTGATCACACGTCTTTGCGTCACTATCTTCCCTATCTCCATCCCAACTCAATCCCAAATTTTCATCTTCATCCATTTCGCTTCCATCTCGATTTAGTTCCAAAATTTCCACTTCATCCATCTACTAATCATTTTCACTTAATACATTGTATGATAAACAAATAAAAAGTATAACTAGATAAAAATGGAATCACAATACAATATAAAGTTGAAACTAGATTGAATCAGAACAGCAAACATATCCTTATATATTTCCAATATTTGAAGAAATTAAGATGTCATAATGCTATAAAAAAATAATAATAAATAAATAAATAACTCTTTTGAGTGAATGACTTTCAGGGCTACCCCAAAAGTATTTACTAACAAAGGACAAATTGACCTACCATTGTATTGTACCCACCGAAATTTGATCGGGTATATAGACCAAATGTAATAAGGAACAAAACCCAACATGAAGGAAAATACAAAATATCTCAGTTCTTAAGATGAAGCCAAACAAAAATACCAACTACCAAATTCTAAAAAATACTAAGAGTAATAAAAATAATAAGAAACAAAATCATCTCAAGAAACACAATGAAGCCACAGAAAACACTTCATCCAAAAAAAAAAAAAAAAAAACACTTTATCAATAGCAGTATGTTTCCACAACCAATTTATTTATTTATTTTTAATTATTTCGTGACAAAAAGGAAAAAATAAAATAGAACAAGACAATGATTATATTTCCATAAACAAGATGAAAAAGAAAGTAAAGAGAAGGCTTGATTGAATTACCATCTTTTTCTCTTCCGAATTTGTTGCTATGAAGAGGAAAACGCAACCAAGAGTAGGAGAAAAAGTGTTTAGCTTTTTGGTTTTTTTAATTGTTCAGAAGAAAGAGAAAAAGTAAAAACGAAAGAAAAATTGATAAAGTAAAAGTAGAAATTGGAGGGTAAAATGGAGTTTTTCCCACTCAAAGTTCCCTCTAGCTTTTTGCTTCCCTCCTGTTTCGTCCATGAGAGGGTGGATGCCCAAGGGTGGGCTCGGGAGGAGAGCTCTTCCTTCCACATCTCCTCTGCCTTCCCATCTCCTTCCAACCAAACAAGTGACTCTTCCCTCCACTCCTCTCCATCCATCCACCAATCCCTCCAACCAAACACACTCTTACTAAAAATGGCTTTTCGCTTAACGTACTGAGCCTAAAGCTTTACGCTTCTAACATTAATGAATGGTCTCATTATTATACTCAAAAGTACATAATTCTTAACAAAAGACACACATATAGCAACATTCCATAACTTTCCTAAACAGAGATCTTTAAAACAAATTAGAGTATCCCTAACACGAATCAAACATGCACACATGTACTGCATATGCCGGATTCATGTTATAGTGTCACTAGAATTGAAGTAAAGGGACTTCTGACAACATGAGCTAAATTAAAAGGGGAAAAAAAAAAACAGTTAGTTTTGCAATAATAACACAAGACATAGGACTGTTACTTCTTTAATATCTGTACAGAAATTCACAAAATCAACATGATAACTTGTACTATATATATACGTACGAATAACGTATATTAGGTATAGGTGCATATATATACATATACGTATGGGGAAGAGTTTTCAACAATTATTATAGTTTTGTAACTATGGATGGTTACAAGACAAAATTATAAAAAGTGGTGTCGACGTTAATTACATTGATTATGTGATATTTTTATGACTTGTTATTGTAACGACCCCTCACAGATCATTACAGTTGACTTATTATTTAATCATTCATCTCTTATAAAATTGCGGAAAATATTAAGCTTAAAATAAAAATCTTGACTTATTGGAAAACTTTACTTAGATAATTTTATAAAACTATAAAAAAAAAATTTTTAATTAACTTATCAAAATAACTTTCGTAATTCTTAAACTTTTTTTAAAATCATATCACGAAATAAAATTTAAGAAAGTCTACATTAGTCCTTCAATCAATAAGAATAAACCAAAGTCCCAAAACTTTATTTGAAATTAAAAGTGTTCATCCCATGATTGTTCCTCCCGTTTTCCTATCACACATCGTCCCGCTTCTGTTACTAGCTCCTTCAAATGTTACATCTTACCCTTTCCTTTATCTGCAACATGAATTAACTTATATAAGTAAAAGCTTAGTAAGACACTTAAATCTGACAAACTAAATAAAACTTTTTTCTTTTATCATCATAAACATCATCACAAATATAACATCATTCAAAAACTTTTTAACTTTTAAAACCATCATATACTGGGCCCAGCATGGTACCATCATATTGTACTTGTCACAGAAAGAGTGGGGTAGCAAGTCCCAAACCAATGGTGACAAAAGTACGCTCACCGGAAAATATCATCATCATCATCATCAAGGGTGTACAATGCCATTTTAAAATATAAAAATACATATACATACAATATATGTATTTTTCATCAAAACGTCATCATAGGAGAAGTATTATTTAAGAACATCATAACATCATCATCAACATCAAAACATATACTTTTAAAATCTTTAATTCATGTTGCAGGTAAGAGTGTACTTACTTAAACGCCTTGCTTAACCTTTTCAAATTTTCCGATGGTGACACGCGATTGAGGTCACTACTAGAAAAGTAGGATTACACGACGGGCTTTAACCGTCGTGTAAAGTTTACACGACGGTACCTTAACCGTCATGAAAGCCAGCGTCGTGGAAGATAACACGACGGTTTCAGTACTGTCGTCGTATCTTAGTTTTACACGACGGTTTTCCAACAGTCGTGTAATCCCGGTAAACAGCTATGTGTTGGAGCAAAATAAAGAACATTACACGACGGTTTCGGAATGAACCGTCGTGTAATTTATAAGATTACACGACGGTTCCAAAAGGAACCGTCGTATAATTTAACAGCACGAATATTACACGACGGTTCCGGGAGGATTTGTCGTGTAATCTGTCGTAAGCCCATAGATTACACGACGGGCCCCCAGGGCCCGTCGTATAAACTATTGGATTACACGACGGCCCCCATGGGGCCCGTCGTTTAATCTCCCAAACTACCATCAGATTACACGACGGGCTTTGTAAGCCAGTCGTATAAACATTATATTACACGACGGGCCCATGGGGCCCGTCGTGTAATCTCCCCAACTCGGGGGGGATTACACGACGGGCCCATGGGCCCGTCGTGTAATCCCCTCTAGGGGATGCATCCCCCAGAGGGGGTCTTAAACGACGGTCCCAGGGACCGTCGTTTAATCCTCCTTATGTGGGAGGATTAGACGACGGCCGCTGGGGGACCGTCGTTTAATCCTCCCAGGGTTGGAGGATTAGACGACGGTCCCCTTGGGGACCGTCGTTTAATCCTCCTTTTGTTGGAGGATTAGACGACGGGCCTGGGGCCCGTCGTGTAATTTATTAATTAAAAAAAAAATTTGGGTTTTTTTTTTTTTTTTCCACGGGTGGCCTAATCTGTATGTTATCCAATACACGATCCAAGTATTAACTTCATTAATCAAACTAAAAATACACTCCAATTATTACATTACAAGTTTATACATCATAATTAATGAATTCCATTACATGCCTAGACCATTCTCCCCTAATCATATCCAAATCCTCAGAAGAATAAAATTGTTTACTTTCAAGTGCGTCAATTCCATTCATCACTATATCCCTCATAAAACCTAAAACAAAATAACCACATTCAACACTTCCCTCTTGGAGAGGACAAGGACGGTTCGAGATTTTGGTTTTGCAGTCTCGTCTCCTTCTAATCCCTTCTCCGGTCGTAATCTTCCAATCCGTTAGGGCCCTTGCAAATTGGTAAAATTCAAACTAATTAGGATGCATATAATTAAGATTAAAAAAAATATCATGTTCAAATTGACTTACATGTTCATTAGCTCAGTAAAATCGTCGCGTTTCTTCTCCCGAAGAGGATCAAAATAAAGGACGAGTTCCTCCCATGGGTCAATGACACCCAAAACCCAATGTCTCCCTCTGTTATGTGGCACAAGATAAAGCCGTTCTTTGGGTGCATCACGCAAAAAGCTGATAAGATTGTCGGCTCGCTCTCTCATGCCAGCATCTTCAGTATCTGTTCTGACCGGTGAGATCAAGCTTGGAGACACAAACACAAACTTCTCAGCTTGGCCGTTAATTCTACATAGTTCCTCCAAATATCTGCATAACCATATCAAAAATGTTACTCTACATGAAATATAGAAGATTTTCCAGATAAAAAGAAAATTTAAGATAAAGAATGTCGTACCTCATGTAGACTAATATACAATTCGCACTGATTTCTTGTAAATTAAAGAACTCAAAAATATCTTCAAAGCTCAGAAAGACAGGCATATCAAAACCCATAATCGTGGCTGGTATTGGGACCTCAATCTGATTACCTTGACGCATGGAACTATGTACATAATAAGCCAAAGGCTTCATTGCCTTGTTCATGTTATTAAAGTCGAACACGAGTTTTTGTTCTTGCGCACCTTGTTGTACCTCAGTTCGAGAGTCGATCGCTTTCTTTCCAGCCTTTTTTTGCCATTTTTTGTTGCCAGCTGCTGGGTCGGGAACGTGACTAGGCCCTCGACTCGCCTTGTTCATACTCATGTCGAGCTCAACTAAACTTTTAGGCCAAGCAACAAACCCATTAACAGCATCCTCCACAGTGGTTGCGTCGTACGTCGGTATAGGTAATGGTGCTTTTTTTAATTTTGGAACGTTGATTGACAGTCGCACGTTCCCTTCCCCCAGTGGAATCCCATGCACCGTATCGGTGGGGAGGCTCTCGAGCCATGCTCTTCCAAACGCAACAAGCAACTGTCCACCCTGAACTTCATCGAAGGTATAGAGCTTACACTCCTGACTTTCGACAGGCATGGTTGGCGGCTCAGCAACTCCATGTTGTTTTTCTTGGGCCGAGCAACTAGCCTTAAAGCTGTTGTGTTGGTCTACGGTTGGCACATTCTTGGGATCAACCGACGGCTCCACATCTTTGTTCACACATAGACCACGCACCAACGCCTTTAATTCTTCTATTTCCCTTTTCATTGATTGAAAGGCCTCATTGTCTTTCTTCGAACTTCGACTTATGTTAAAGTACTGAGACGGCTTTACGAACTTTGATTGGCCACGGACACGGCCTTTGTGTTCGGGTCTAGATAATGCCTGCGACAATACATCATTAGTGCCAACTGACTCGAAAGTGCCTTGGCTCGCCTGTGTGTTATACTCCATCTATAAGATTATTAACAGAAATCATTTAAGCAAAAGTGTTGTAAGTGCGTATAGTAGCCATGAAGAAAATATTGTTAGTTAGTAAACTTACTATCATCTCGCTAACTTTTTGACATGCTGGATCTTTCAACTCTCCATCTGCGGCTGTCTGTTGCTCTAGCCACAAACTATCTCTTTTTTCCCATTTCCCAGTCTTCTTAAACTGTAATTAACATCGTTAGTATAAATGGGATACGATTTAGTACAAACAAAATTTATTGACATACCATTTCCTGGTCGATCTTCCTATATCCGTCTCGGCCTCCTCTTGATGCGTATTCGTTGTTTGTCCTTATTTCGCTTCCACGATCAGATAGTTGTTGGAATTGCGAGGACGTTCTATACTGAACGAATTTCATCCAATCCTCTTCTTCAATATTGGGGTAGTTGTCAATAACTTTTTGCGGCCGTGTCCACACACTTTCTTCATTTCTAAATTCCTCGACAAATGTCTTGTACAGATCATACCGAAAATTCCTTGCAGCCTCACCACATGATTTTAAGCAAGCGGTCCGGAAGCTTTCTTCCACGGTGAAAGAAGTAACAGTTTCTTTCCAAATAATTTCTTTCAATCCGTCTAAATCACGAGATCTCCAATCTTGAATCCATATTGGAACGTGCTCTCGAGCGAGCACGCCAATCCAGCTCATCAATTCGTCACCGTGCTTCCCTTCTGGTTGTCCTTTCTCGTCAAACGTTACTTGAATTCGTTCACCTCTTTTCCTTGCCATATGGACGCGTTTCATTATTGTTGCCCTTCGCTTGCCCTCAACAGTGGGATCCATCGGGTTTCTCCTTCGTGCTCGTCCCTTTTTGGAATTTTCCATTGTATTCGTTCACCTACATTTATTGGCAAAAAATAAAAAAAAATTTAAGTTAATGGGTATTCGAACTTTTTTCTTCTATTTTTTTTTAATTGTTATTATGTTGGCACAAATAAAAAATAGTGTAAAAAATTTAACAAAATTTAGACGCCCTACACGGGCGGAAGGCGCCCAATGGCGCCTCGGCGCCCCACACGGGCGCCTGGCACCCACAAGGGCGCCTCGGCGCCCCACACGGGCGCCTCGGCGCCCCACACGGGCGCCTGGTCGCCCCACACGGGCGCCTGGCGCCCAAGGGCGCCTGGTCGCCCCACACGGGCGCCTGGCGCCCAAGGGCGCCTGGGCGCCCCACAAGGGCCCCTGCCGCCCCAAAAGGGCGCCTCGGCGCCCCACACGACTTAGGACAAAACAATCATAAGTGCAAAAAAAACGCTGCCAACTAAGCAAAAATTCATGTGTATGTAAAAATTCATATTATTCCTCTACATTATTCCTCTAAAAACTCTAGTTGACATTTTATCGAGCATATGGTGGGCGGGAAAAATTCATGTGTATGTAAAGTGTAAAAACCACTCACAAACCATTAATCTACAAAGAGCATCATTAGGAACTTAAACACCCATGCTAAAAAATGCATCTTTAGTGACAAACAACAAGAGAAAATCCCAAATTTAATTTAACTTGTATATGAACTTACCTTGATTTTCTTTGAAGATGAATAGACACTAAAACACCAATAATTTTGGAGTAGGCGACGGCGGCGGCAACGACGGAGTTGGCGGCGGCTTGGAGGAGGAAGTGGGGTACTTGAGAAATTTAGAGAGAGTTAAGAGAAATGAGAAGGTATGTGGAAAGAAAATAAGAGGAAGTTGTACTTAAGTAATAGGTTTGCGCGCGGAGTTCGAAAAATGAAATTTTTAAAATTTTTTGTAGATTACACGACGGGCACAAGAGGACCGTCGTGTAATATTCCCAATTCGGGGAGATTACACGACGGGCCTCATGGGCCCGTCGTGTAAACACACATGATTACACGACGGTCCCCCAGGGGACCATCGTTTAATCCCCCCACCAGGGGGAGTTAAACGACGGTCCCAGGGACCGTCGTTTAAGCCCCCACAGTGGGGTTTAAACGACGGTCCCAGGGACCGTCGTTTAACTCCCCCTGGGTGGGGGGATTAAACGACGGTCCCCTGGGGACCGTCGTTTAATCCCCCCCTGTGGGGGATTGAACGACGGTCCCATGGGGGGCCGTCGTTTAATCCTCCCTGTGGGGGATTAGACGACGGGCCTGGGGCCCGTCGTGTAATCCACCCAGGGAGATAACACGACGGGCCCAAGGCCCGTCGTGTAATCCCGGATTTTACACGACGGGTACTTGTGGGCCCGTCGTGTAATTACTTCGAATTGTGTGGATTACACGACGGTCGGTGTGTGACCGTCGTGTAATATTAAAAAAATTTTGAAAATTTTTGAAATTTGGCACCACGTTCAGACGAACTCATACCACTGTGTTGTATACAAAAAATTACGCAAACTGTAGCATTAAACCTGATTCAAATTTAATATTAAATATATGTATATACCAATCAACATAACAAACTAAAGATGGTATAGATCATGATGAATTACAATAGAAATTAATTAATGTACTTGTACACACTAAATGGCATAATGTTCAAGTTTTTTTCTTTTTTCTCTTTGCTGCCTCAACATGTGTCCATTCAATATCTGGTCGAACCAAGTGTGAAACATCATCATCGAATTCGTCAATCTCCTCAACCGGTGGCATTCCCTGTGTGAAAGATGGAATGTCGGAGCAATCTTCCTCATCTTCTTGCCCGTCACGGTACAATTTTGGCTTCATCTGCACAACTAAGGACAACTCTGCATTGCTGGGATCCGTTGTATAAAATACTTGGATTGCTTGTGATGCCATAATGAATGGATCATTTTTGTATCCCAATCGTCTAAAGTCTACAACTGTGATGCCATCACTGTCAATCCTTACATAGTTATTGTCTGCCCATTTGCACTTAAAGAGTGCTACATGTAAACCACAGTAATCGAGTTCCCAAATATCTTCAATGAAACCGAAGTAGTTCATAGTTCCATAAACTGGATTCTTGTCTTTGCAGATGAAATATGCATTACCTTAGCACGGATACTAACACCACTATTTTGAACGGGATGCTTCTCATCTCTTTCGCGAGTGTAGAATGTATAACCATTGACGAAGTACGATGTATACCGTGTAACAATCGTCGACGGACCTCTAGCGAGCTTCATTAACTCTTGCGAACAGCCGTCCTTCTGAAAGACATGACTTCGTAGCCACAGACGAAACGTCCGATTGTGGTCATCGTGTATCAACTTTTCATTTCGTCCTCTTCTTGGATATTTATCTCTTATTTCCTGTAGGTGAAGCTCGATAAAAGGCTCAACTTCAACCCTATTATGTAAAGTATAGAGACAAGCTTTCTCCCATTCACATCGATTTACCTGCGATGGAACGCCGACGGATAGTCTTTTCCAGTCAAAGTTTGTAGTCTTCGGCAACCCAATCGCCTCCGCGGTGGACAAATACTCGGAGCAAAATTCGACCGATTCCTCCGCAATGTAGCTTTCTACTATACATCCTTCTGCCCGATTTCGGTTCTTGACATAACCCTTCAAAACCTTCATGTACCTTTCAAAAGGATACATCCATCTCAAGTATACCGGTCCACATAGCTTCACTTCCTGGACTAAGTGCACCGTTAGATGAATCATTATGTCAAAAAATGAGGGTGGAAAGTACTTTTCAAGCAAGCACAAAGTCTTAACCAACTCTAATTGTAGCGAATCTAGTGTCAATGGATCTATTACCTTAGAGCATATCGAGTTGAAAAATGAGCATAACTTGGTAATTGCAAATCTCACGTCCTTCGTTAAAAGTCCTCGCAACGCCAGCGGTAATAACTGTTGCATCAAGATATGACAATCATGTGATTTCATGCCAATCAGCCGCAGATCCTTCATAGACACCAACCTTTTCAAGTTGGAAGAATACCCGTTGGGCACTTTTACAGAAGCGAGTCACTCACAAAGCTTTCTTTTTTCTTGTCTTGATAGTGTGTACTTCGCCGGAGGTAAGTAAGTTGCATTCCCTTTCTTCGTAGGGATCAAGTTAAGTCTAATCTTCAATTCCTTAAGATCCAACCGTGCCTTCTCACCATCTTTGCTCTTATTGGGAATGTCTAGCAACGTGCCCACTATTGATTCACACACGTTTTTCTCAATATGCATCACATCCAAGCAATGACGAACAAAAAGTGTCCTCCAATATGGAAGTTCGTAGAAGATTGACCGTTTTTTCCAAGGGCCGTCTACCACGGGATCATTGTTACGCCGTTTTCTTTTCCCGAGCACCACTTTCAAATCCTTAACCATCTCATAAACGTCTTCGCCGGTCAAAACCCGGGGAGGGTTTCTTTCTTCCGTTTTGCCATCGAAAGCCTTTTTCTGTTTGCGGTATCGATGATTTTGTGGTAAGAATCTCCTATGACCAAGGTAAACGGTTTTCTTACCATTCTTCAATCGGATGGAGGATGTTTCTTTCATACAAACGGGACAACCGATAGAACTCTTTACTGAATAACCAGATAGATTTCCATAAGCAGGAAAGTCATTGATTGTCCACATCAACATTGCACGGAGTGTGAATGTCTCTTGACGGTAAGCATCTCTAACTTCGATCCCCTTTTCCCATAAGCTCTTTAGATCATCGATTAGTGGTGCTAAGTACACATCAATGTCATTCCCTGGTTGTTGAGGACCAGATATCAATAAGATCAACATCAAGAACTTTCGCTTCATGCTCAACTTCGGAGGGAGATTGTAGTTGACAAGTATGACGGGCCAAGTACTATGCCTACTACTCATATTACCATGTGGGTTAATTCCGTCCGCCGACAAACCAAGACGTAGGTTCCGTGGTTCCGCACAAAATTCAGGATGATCGGCATCAAAGGTCTTCCATTGTGGTGCATCGGCTGGATGTCTAAGCATACCATCTTCAACACGTTTATCATGGTGCCAAGTCAAATTCTTGGCATGCTCGGCATTACGGAATAAACGCCGTAGACGCGGTGCCGGAGGAATGTACCATAACACCTTTGCCGGCACACCTTTGCTGCCATTCGTTGGCTTCTTGCCCTTCTTCCATCTTGACTCCTTACAAACCGGACATTCATCCAAATCCTTGTACGCATTTCGGTAAAGGGCGCAATCATTTGGACATGCATGAATTTTTTCATATTCCATTCCCAAAGTGCTCAACGTCTTCTTAGCTTCGTACATACTAGCGGGTATTTTATTATCAACCGGTAGAACCTCTCTTAGAAATTCTAAAAGAGCCGTGAAACTAGAATTTGTCCACCCTCCCGATGCCTTCATGTTCCATAATTTGACCAATGCGGACAATTTCGTATATTTACTACACCCCTCATACAAGGGCATCTCGACATCATTCATCATTGCTTCAAATAACTTTGGACGATGCACAAACTGTTCTTCCAAATCATTAACCATATCAAACAAATTATCTCCTACAACTTCCTCAACAACATCATCTTTCGCTTTGTTGTTCGATGATGGATTAAAACACATTTCACCGTGTAAATACCACGTTTGGTAAGAACAAATAATCCCACGCGCAAGCAAGTGTCTTCTAACTTCATCAACTGGATGAGATCTATGATTTCCACAATCCACACAAGGACATCGAATCTTATCATTCTTCATGTGAGTTTCCGCAAATGACAAAAATTCTTCAATCCCATCTCGATATTTTCTAGTCAATCTATTAGCCCACATCCATTTTCGATCCATTTCCAAGAACCCGACCTAAATCGATATTAAATTTATCATACAAATTATTCAATAATCAAGTTTTTGCATTTAAAAACACAACGTATAGTCAACAACTAATCATACCGAAAAAGAAAAAAAGAGAATATATACCATTTTTGACATCTACAATAAATCGTCCATAAAAATCAAATAAATAAAAAGAAGAGTAAGTAATAATCACAATACTTACAAATATTCAATATACGCGAGTGTTGGTTTCGTAATGGCGGAGACGAGGTTTCGCAGGTGTCTGTGATGTTTTTCGCGGCTGCGCGATAGATCTGTAATGAGATGAAATGAGGGCTGCTGTTTAGGTAAAAAAGTTAGGAATACATGACGGGTTTCCAAAGAACCGTCGTGTAAAGTCACACTTTACACGACGGTTCCAATAAACCGTCATGTAAAGTGGCTCCGCGGGGGCACTTTACACGACGGTTCTTTGGAACCGTAGTGTAAAGTCGGACTTTACACGACGGTTCTTTGGAACCGTAGTGTAAAGTTGCTCCGCGAGGCACTTTACACGACGGTTCTTTGGAACCGTAGTGTAAAGTCGGATCCGCGAGGCACTTTACACGACGGTTCTTTGGAACCGTAGTGTAAAATCGGACTTTACACGACGGTTCTTTGGAACCGTAGTGTAAAGTTGCTCCGCGAGGCACTTTACACGACGGTTCTTTGGAACCGTAGTGTAAAGGCGAACTTTACACGACGGTTCTTTGGAACCGTAGTGTAAAGTTGCTCCGCGAGGCACTTTACACGACGGTTCTTTGGAACCGTAGTGTAAAGTCGGACTTTACACGACGGTTCTTTGGAACCGTAGTGTAAAGTTGCTCCGCGAGGCACTTTACACGACGGTTCTTTGGAACCGTAGTGTAAAGTCCCTCGCGTGGCACTTTTCACGACGGTTTCTAGGAACCGTCGTGTAAAGTACCACTTTACACGACGGTTTCAAGGAACCGTCGTGTAATCTCCGTCGTGTAATGTACTTTTTGTAGTAGTGGGTATTGGGTGCTTGCCTTTAGAACCTTTCATGCCATGAATAATAAATATAATAAAATCAATAAAAGCTTATAATAATATATCAAACACATCCATCGTATCATAACAACGCCTAATAGGCCTATTTCACATTCAATAACATCAAAACATAAAAATCGAACCATTTTACAAAATTACAAAACTTCACAAAAACTGACGGTCTGACCTTTTTCCTTTCAAAAATTCATAAAATTTGTACAGGAGTTCAAATGATCTAAACTAATTGTAATCAAAAGTAGACATCTAGATCTTTCTAACGGTACCTAATTTATTAAAAATGAAAACCGTTTGGATCCTAAAAACTAGTTTTGAATCTGATTACTAAAATTTTATATAAACTGGCAGCCGGACCTCTACCTATTTGAAAAATCACAAAAATTCACATATGCCTCCAAATGATCTGAAAATGATTCTAAATGTAAATTGACATCCATAGTTTCCTAACAGTATTAAATTCGTTAAAAATGGAGACCGTTTGTATCCTCAAAAATAGTTTTGAAAACTAATCGCTAAAATTTTACAGAATCTGGCAGCCGGACCTCTACCTCTTTGAAAAATCATAAAATTTCACATATATCTCCAAACAATATGAAACTAATTTCAAATAAAATAGACATTCAAGGTTTCCAATAATACCAATAATACCAAATTCGTTAAAAATGGAGGCCGTTTGCCTCCTCAAAAGCAGTTTGGATAATATATCATTAAATTTGAAAATTTCCAATAGCAGTTGTCAAATCCGAAAATTCATTAAAAATATAAAAATTATCACCACAACGTACATGATTCATACACACACACACCCAAAACAACCCTAAGATATGTTTCTAACATATAAAATATTAAATCACTATACTAACAAAATCATGAATTAAGAAATCAAAAACCCTAAAATTGTCTTGTTTACAAAATCAACCACATATTCATTCCTTCAATCATCATTCCATAAATATTTCTTATCATCTCCTCAAACTCACAAGATGAATAATAATCATCAAACAATGAAACAAACATACCTTGAAATCCTTTTGATTTTGGCTTGGATGAATTTGGAGGTTTGGTGAATTTTTTTTTTCTTTTTGTGCATGTGAGAGGGGTAGAGAGAGTGAGAGAAAGAGATTGAGAATGACAGTACATTGGAGATGGAGGCTAGGGAAGTGTGAGAGAGAGAGAGCATGTAAAAAGGGGAATTTTGAATATTATAAAATAAATTGTGAGTTATTTGATCCCAAATCAATTTTGGAATTAATAGGGATTTAAGTTTTGGTTTAATTGTCTCTTAATAGGCGGGGAATGACTGTCATTAGGGTGTGAAAACATGTGGGAGGAAAAAGGAAAAAGATAGGTCAACTTCAAAATTTTTGCACCTACAATCGCATATAGTAAATTGGTTGGCGACATTAGGTATCTGGATAGTATACAAGCCATAACTTCTTACTCCGATATCATATTTGCACAAATGAGTAGGGTTGGAAAGCTTATGAAAAGCTCTATAAGATATCTGAATTATAGAAATAATTTCGGGCATTTAAAGGTTCATAATTGAGTTGGAAATTAACATCATGTAAAATAGGTCTTTTCCGGATAACATACTTTCCCTTTTTTTTTTTTTCCCCCTTCTCTCTTCTTCATGTTTTCAATTCAACATTCCTTTTTTTTTTTTTTTTTTCCTTCCTTTGCCGATTGCAATTTATAGATTATTTATCTATATAAACAAATATGTATATAACTATACACATCATACTACACATATAGATATATATTACATTTCATACTTATATTCAAAATATTTCTTTAATAAAACTATCACACAAAATTATCAAATCATCATAAAAATTCATTAATTTGGCATGAACTTTGCAGTAGCATATCAAGTCCTCGTCGCGTCACATGTGAAAAATAGCTCAACATAACATTAGAATTAAGTAATTGCTATCTCATCACATTATCCATGTTAATTCTAATGCTAATTTTCTAATGTTATTGTTAGATAACATTTGGGGCGTTATAGTTATATAACAAGTTAAACAACCAATTTCCTTAAAAAAATGTACATAAACAGCCAATCTTATATTTTAATTAAATTAGAAGATCATTATAGTAGAGGTGGACAAATAAATCTTTGAAATCAAAATCCAATAAATGGAATAGATTTTGTTTCCATCTTTATTTTAATTTCCTTTTAAATTTTGTGTGTGTGTGTGTGTGTTTTTTTTTAATACACAAATTTCTTTAAAAAATTTTCATTAACAGCCAATTACATCGTTGATTGACGCATAATAAAAATTTTCTTACAACTTTCGAATTGAAAGTACAAGATAATTATTATGGATATAATGATTATTATTATTAGTATTATTATTTTGAAAAATGGATATAATGATTATTAATACTAGTTTGAATGAAAAAATCAATTGAAATAATTTTCTTGACAATAGTTATTGAAATGCATACATGGAGCTCTCATGTGTGCCCATAAAAATGCCAAACAATAGGCCATCTATGCTAGAAGTTTCTTAAATGCTCAAGAATGAAATGCTGCTGTATCAATTCCAAAATAGCCTACTTTCTCAAGAAGAAATGAAGCTTCGGTCGAGATACTACTTCTTCAGTCACTGATGCACAATCTTCGAGCTCGTAGCCCGGTGGTATTGAAAGCCCTGTGAGAAATTTTCAATTCCTCTGCTCATCTCTGCTGTGTACAATAAAAATGTAATTAGTGTAGTATTGTCGGATCAACCTAGAAGATACAGTAGACAGATTTAATGGTAGGAGAAGTTTTTCATTACTGCAACGCGGTGAACAAAATTCTATTTTTTCTTAGAACTAAATGGATTCTTGCTAGGTACTACCAAATGTTGCGACTTTGAGTTAATTGCTTTTTCCTTTTAGTTTCAGAGGCATTCTAATAACAGAGGAGGAGGGATTAATGCTACAACAATCGTCAGTTTTAGCGACGACGGGACAGTCGTGCTAAAAGTTAACCTTTAACGGCGACATGCGTCCTGTCATCACCCTATACCACTTTACTTAACGAAGTGGTGACAGAACTTATAGCGATGATCGAAAAGCTGCAGTGATTTTCATTTTTATACAGAAGCAAAAAATAAAAACACAAAAAACAAAGTTTGAAGCTGATAGCAAATTTTAAGAGATGAAAAACTGTATGCAGAATCACTCTTCCCTTCTGGCAACATGAAATTAAAAGAATAAAAAAAAAACTTCAAATAGACCTTTTTTTGCAATCCAAGCTCAACTAGTAATTGAAGCACCAATATACTAATACAGGAAAATGAACATGGGGAATTTGCCTAGCTTACAATGAAAATCACCAAGGACGTCGAGAAGTTCTAACAGAGGGCTTTCAACTATCAGCGACCTACCACTTCGGTGATTGTTGCATCGTTGACCGAAGAATTGGTATCTCGTGAAAATTTAGCTTCAATTCCCTGATGGACTTCATTTTTGCATGAGAAAGCTGGCCTTTGTGGAATTTTTATAGCATCATCATTATTCCTTAACATAAAAGAAACATCCAACATAGATGGCCTGTCGTTTGCATTGTTCTGCACACACAAGAGAGCGATTTGCAAGCATTTCATCAACTTGCACGACGAGAGTGTGTCGTTAAGGGAAAGGTCGACAAACTCCATGCCTTGTCCTTTTTTCCACAATTCATAAGCCTGCACAAATCACCCATTTTGTTACTTTGAAATAAGAATATCATTTTCCGGTCATAGCCAAAGAAAAAGAAAACATTGAGTGACATTTTCACTTACATATTCCGAGAGGTTTAGATAATCTTCATTCAACCCGTAAAAGCAAGAGCTCCTCTTTCCACTTATGATCTGGAGAAGGAGAACTCCAAAGCTATAAACATCTGATTTGGTTGAATATATACCATCGCTTAGCGTACTCAGGAGAAATGTAGCCACTGCATTTCATATGATTTAACGCAATTATATATAAGCATTTCACCATGAAGTTTAATTTTTAGCAAGCTAGAAGCAGATTCAAGTAATTGGTAGAGGGAATACAATGTTCCTACAACCCGGCTGGTGTTTGCTTCAAGTCCATCCTTATTGAAAATTCTGGCCATACCGAAATCTGATATCTTAGGCTTCATCTCGTTATCAAGTAATATGTTGCTAGCTTTCAAGTCCCGATGTATTATCGTCAACCTTGAGTATTCTTGAAGATAAAGAAGACCCTGAGTAATCCCTTCAATGATGTCAACACGTTTCCTCCAATCCAAGATATACCGTCTAAGAGGATCTACACATGTATAGAAAAATTGAATATCAACAAAATTTTTAATTTTTCATGTTGTCACATATCTTGGGTGTGACAAAGAAATATAAAGAATATAAAATGGAAAAATACATGATAGATATAGCTTATATACTATAATGTAGATTATATACTATAATTTAAATCGACAAGAGATTACAGACCAAAGAGGTACAAGTCCAAGCTTTTATTAGGCATGTACTCATAGATCAGTATTTGTTCGTTCCGATCGATGCAGAATCCCAAGATTTTAACAAGATTAACATGTTGAAGTTTTGCTGTAAGCATAACTTCATTCTTGAACTCCTCGAATCCTTGCGTGGAACCAGCCGACAGTTTTTTCACAGCTATTTCTTGCCCATTTTGCAACACACCCTATAAAATACGAGACTCTTAGGTATCGCTTATGTTTTGCCGGAGAAGCTGAATCTAATGATTGTGATTGTTTTGAGATCGGTCAAAATAATAGCTTACCTTGTAAACGGGACCATATCCGCCTTCTCCGAGCTTATTTACGATTGAAAATCCATCTGTAGCTGCCCTAACATTTGCAAGGCTAAATACTCTTAGATTAGGAACATTGCTGTTGAAATCTCCTGCCGCTGCAAATGCTTTTGCTGCAATATATCATCCCCAGAAACTAAGGTTACGGTTAATATGTTTGATTGGAAATACTGAAATATGTCCATTTGATAGTTTAAAGATTGACAATTCAATTTCCTAAAGAATGTGAAACATGTCTATCTACATAGTGTGTAAAAGCATACCTTTCGACCCGAGCTCTCTCTTTCGGAAGTAATACAGCGTGGCACCTACTAGGAAAATTGTTGCAGTTGTTACTGTCACAATGACTATCAACAATCTCCCCTTGGATTTTTCCCTTCCCTCATCTTGTTGGGCTAAGAAAATTAATTTTGTAAAATCACCATGATATTCAAGACTTGATGAACCAAACAGTTTGTAAAAGACAAAATCAAACAACGTAATCTCTATAATTTGATCTCAACTATGTTGACTTATATAATTTGGAAGTTCCTGGGGTGATCTACGAACCAACCCAATGCAACATTGAAAAATTTAAGAAATGAGTTTTTTCTTTTTTTTTCTTTTTTCTTTTTTTAACTAAAATCATTAATATCAGTTTCAAGAAAATCAGGTCAGTACTATTTATGTGCTAGTAAAATGACAAAATTGGGGATAATAACTTCAAGAAAATATGAATTCCTTTTTTTTTACCTACAACTTGAGAAAGTACTCCATTTTCATCATCTGACAGATAAAAGGAAAAGTGACCACGTAATTTCTTCTCCTTGGCATAAGAAACCTTAGCTTTAATGGCTTGAACGTCGTCAAAGTTGATCCAAATCGATCCAATAAAGCAGTAATGTACCACATACGTAGAGTTGTATATAACTGAGGCATTAGACGCTTTGGTGTACTCTTTAATTGTCTTGTATGTCATTATATCAAATTTTGTCGACTCCAAAGCTCGCCCTGTTGTTGGTGCCCCGATGCCGTTTTCCCCCGGGATTCACTAGTTTCCAAGCATAACCACGGTAAGGCAATCCTAAAACAATTTTTGAAGCAGGTAGTCCACTACGAATCCATGCCCTGATACCGAAATCTGTAGTAACATTGCTCCAAGGGTCATACAGAGCAGCATCTGCTCTAGTAAAGCTCGACGACCGAGGCTTAAAATAGCCAAAAGAAATGACATGTATCCAATCCAGGTAACTTCGGATGGAGCCAACGGGAAGAGAAGCGTTTCCCACGTCTGGTGAGTACTGAAGTGCAGCAGTCAAGATGAGTTCTGCCCGGCTGGAGTTTGCAGCCTCAGAAATCACGGCGTCTCGCCACTCTTTGAAAAGAATTCCCAAGTTTGCCACATCTGAGCTAGTGTTGGCTGAATCCCAGAAAAAGTCCAGGCCTTGAAAACCATAGAGCCTGGCAAATTTTATTGAAGAATCAATAAACGACCTTCTGTTAGACGAGTTACTGACCATTGCTGAGAAAGCCGAGTCGTTAGCCCTTCTACCCCCAATGGAGAGAAGTGTGGTGACTAGTGGGTTCCTCTGTCTGACATTGCTTGAAAAAGTCGAGAATTTTTCCTCATTTGGGATGGAGAGCTCATAGGAAGAAGAGTTTAGATCGGCGTAAGCACAAATAAGGTGAGTAAACAGCGCAGAGTTTATGTTGTAATTAGGGAGATCATTATCATGATACCAGTAACCCGCTCTGATCCACGATTGTGCCGTCGAAAATCGTTGTTCCATAGAAAGAAAAATGTGGAAAAGTATGATGACAACCTTAAACGCCATAGACTGGACTTAGTAGTTGATGCCTATAGGAAGATATTTTGGTGTGGGTTCTGATTTTGAGACAATGTTTAGGCAACGTAAATGTTGAATTAAATAAACAACCTGCATACTAATGAGGGATTTACCAAGGAAATGTCATTTTTTAATTGACATAAAACAAGGCGTAGAGAAATTTCAACAAATTTCAAATATCATTCTGATATAGTGAAAGGCCCAAATATAACGTAGCACGTGGGGAACTAAAAGATTGGTTATGAGTGATTATGAAGAAAAATCCTTTTCGTTACAACTAGGGGGTCAAAAGACAGTGGAAAGAAACACGTGCATTCTCCGAACGTGGCTGAAATTTCATCTCTAGTTGCTGTTCAGAAAGAGTTTGGCTCTTTTACGTTTATTTGATTATATTATAATATATTAGAGAGATTTGTCATCACGAACTTTTGCTACAGAAATCGGCGCTATAGTTAAAAGGCTGCAATTCGATAGTACTAGGAAGTAACAATATGATTTCAACAGTGATGGAGTTAGCTTTTTATTTTTATTTTAATAGGGACGTAACACACAAACTTTAAAAAAAAAATTAAATTATTGACATAAAAATGTTAAATAAATTGTAGTGATTTTCAAGAACTATTAAACTCGTAAAGAAGAATTATGAAATATTATAATAATTTATGATGAGTTTTTATATTAAAGTGTTGCATAATAACTTTTAGTGGAGGCATGTATAAAGATAATTATTTTTAAATGTGGGTAAAAATTTAAAAAAAAATTATAAAATTTTTAAGAGTTTGTTTTTTCTTTTTTCTTTTTTTCTTTTCTTTCAGTGGGGCTGTAGCTCACTCATATGTAGCTCTCTTTGTCCCTGGATGTCAAAGCTTGAGGTAGCGGACATGCCTCCCACTTCTTAATGTTAGACTAAGACCATCTCGAACTCCTAATTCTATTTTTAGAGGGACTTTTACACGAAAATGGCACAACTTTAATTCTAAATTTAAAGTTAATCTCCAACCCACTTTAAATATTTTCCTAAAAGGAGTATTATTTTTATATTACTTTTCATTAATTTTCAACAATCTATCTATTTCATCAATTATCTACTAATATATTTATTAACATACTAGTGCAATATTAGTACATAATATATTATATTATTTAACCAGCCCTTTAAAAAATAATAATCTTTTAAATTACATTTTATTAATTAATACATTATATTTATTCAATATGAAAGGTGATTAATTATTCTTTAGCTTCTTTTCTTGTTCAAAGTCGTATTCATGAGATTCTTCACGTTTCCTTCTGTACAATTTTAGCCTCTATGTCATATAGAAGTACATATTCTTACCGTTTGTCTATTTGCGTGAATTATTGTTGTTTATATAATAAAATAATAAAAAAAAAATTCCACCTACCCTTTTATAAAAAACAATACTTTAGCTTCAGGCTTCAATATCCATTGGCCATAGCAGAAACTAAAACCTTTCCATAGTACTTATCTTTTTTTCTTTAGTTTATACTCTTATTATCTTACTTTTCAAGAAGCATTGCTATCCATTCTCAACAGCGATTCGAGAAGAGTACATAAGGCAATAATTGAGACAACTTTATTATTATACTATCAATATCAAGATAGTTCCATTCGAGAAATGGGTATATCTTCTATCACAAATTCTTATCGAGATGTTATTGCATATTCATAAAAACTACTAATCAAGTTGGATAGACCAACATTGATATCTAATTTATAAGTTAACAGTTGAAAAAGACAAAACAAACATACATGAGATACATTAGCAGTTACCTCTAGAATTATTTAAGGGTAATATCTTGACAAATGTATTATTAGATCAATATCAGAACCTATCAAATGCTTTACAATATGCAAGAAACTATTATTAGATTTAAAAATGGTCGAAGCTTGTATGTACTTTCTTATGTTTAGCATTTTAATTTATATACATATCATCTTATATTATTATATTTTGTTTGTAATGAGTATGTAATATCATATTAAAATTATAATTAATATATAATTATGTCGAGTTTCTATTAGCGACATAACTCTCGTATTATTCATGCTAATAGTGTAATGCCCAAAAATGTATCATTTACATATTCTGCACACTCCATTAGTCATGCTAATAGTTTAGTGCCCAAAAATTTCACCTATGCACAACATTGCATTTGCATTTCTATGTGTGCATTTTTAATTATTTTCTTAACTATGAAATGATTACTTATGCTTTGTTTGGCATTAAGATTCAACTCCAACTAAACTGTAATTTTTCATCTCAATTTTTGTCTTTTTCTTAAAAATCAACAAAATTTATAATTAATTTTGAAAAATCAACCAACTCCAACTTAAAAATTTTATTTCCAGTTAACTTACCAAATGAAGGCTTAAGCACATTACTGTTTTATATTTGCTCCTTAAATGGCTTTTTCAGTGCAGAGTTGAAAATTCTTACACGAGAATTGATGTCCTAATTGTATTTAGGACCATTTTGTGCATTTTTTGTTTTTTATTGTTTTTTAATTGATAGCAAAGCAGACAAACAACCGCAAAAAAACAAAGGCAAGCACAGCACTAGCCGCCTCAAAAACCAAAAGGAAACAATTACATGAACAAAGGCAAAAGAGATAGAGGCACAGAAGTACTGTCCCTCAGAAACACAGGAGCAACTTCAAAAATCCACTTGCTCAACTTATGTCCAGGACATATTCCTTTTGTTTTGCGTAATTTATACTATTACCTTGAAAGAGTACAAAAATGATTTTTTTTTTTTTTTCCTTTGTTTTTTAAAACTCCTTTTGTCGGCAACTAATGGAAGAAGAAGTCTTCTATCAACTCTTAGTGCAACAACGTAGAATGGCTTTATTAGGAAATTTCATTTAAGTTCCTAGGCTTGCGGAAAATGGGTATTACTATCGGAAACATACATCATGGTGAGAATCTCGATCCACGGGCAACACCGTTTTTATGAATCTTTATTCATCAATTCTATAGTATCACGATTACAATCACAATCACGATCTTCTCGCTGCGGTATGTGAGGATTACTAAAACACACAAAAGCCCCTGTGAAAAATATGTGAAAAGCTGAGAGAGAGAAAATTAGGAGAGAGAGAGAGGGAAAAAAAAAATTTACGTAACTTTTTTTAATGAAAAAAGGTGCATTGTATCTGTATGTTGAGACGGGATATTTATTTTCTCACAAATGGGTAACCCACTCAGTTAGTGACCCCGCTAACAAAGGATATGTTCTTAGTAGTTGATTTAATTAATTAATTAAACTACTACGCCCACCAACGAACGCCGTGTCACCCACTATCAACTATGAATATATGGTGAGATATTCTTCGAGGAAAACTAGAGATTGGAAGACAATTTTGAAAGCAATAAAGTTTTGTACTGTATCATACTATATTATAGAAGAGAGAATGAGCCAATTAGGGGTTTAAAAAGAGTTTTGTACTTTTTTTTTTTGGCTAAAAGTTTCGTACTTTAACCTTTACTTGAACCAATCTACTTGCTCACACTCTCTCTCTCCTTTAACCTAATATAAATCTAATGGATAGTATTCATCCTCATGGCTAATTTGTATATTTACTCCTAAATTATCATCTCTGTCATGCATTATTTCCCGCTTTTTTTTAATTATTATTATTATTATTTTTTAAGTTGAGTCCTATATTTGCACTAATGCCAACGCCAATTCTCTCTTTTTATTTATGATAAATTGTTATAATAGTCCCTCAATTTTTTATAAAGATACTGTTTGGCTTTTAATTTTTTTTTTTCTCTTTTGATTGATTGATCCCTCATCTAATTACTAAGGTGCAAAACAATTCTTTTGGTTAACTGCCGTTAAAAATTAAACGGAAAAGTACAGTAACCATTAATTTATATAGGAAGTTACTAAAGTAACCTCGGTAATCTTTTTCAAAAAAAAAAAAAAACAAAAAAACAAAAAAACAAAAAATAACCTTTTCTTCTTCCTAACTCTCTGCCAACATAACTGAATGAAGAAGAAAACCCACTGCCATGACTGAGGAACCAAAAACCCATTTTGGATATAATCCGTAGCTACACATATCTAAGCTCATCATAGTCCGTAGCTTCTCATCCCGAAGCCCACTAACGCCGCTGCAAACCCATGGCCGTCCTGAACCCACCTTAAGCGAACCCAGGTTTTGTCGCGAACCCGAGCCGCGCCATGAACCACAACACCACGCTTGTGCTCGCCAACCCACCCTCAGGAGATCCCTCCCTTGGATCTCTCCTTAGCACGAGATTGCTCTCTTCGAGTTCCATTCAGCGGCCATGGAGTCTTACGAACACGGAAAAGGACTGAAGACATTTGCCGCCGAGCCCTGCCCCTCCCCCCCCCCCCTCCCTTTTCTACTGCAATCCCAACCCGTATAGATGAGATCTACACGGAAAGAAACAGGAGAGAGAGTGTTGGGAGTTTTTTTTTTTTTTTTTTTTCCCTCCATCGTAACAGGTTGATGATTTTCTTTTCTTTCCCATTAATTTTTTTTTTTTTTTTCGTTTAATTGTGATTTTAAATAAATTTTAACAATGATTTATTCTTTCCCACCTTTTATTTTACTAAAGTACCCTCTTAATTGTATCCATGTGCAAGTCATGTAGAAATGACTGCTAGGGATTTACCTTCGTTTGGACGTTTTAAAAGAATTTAAGGACCAATTAATTAAAAAAACAAAATTTGAGGATCACATGGTATCCGGTAAAGAGTTTAGGGATTATAATAGTAATTTATCTTTTTATTTATTATTATTATTATTATTTTTTTGCTTTCTTTTTTTTTTTTTTTGGCAGGCTAACACATTTAATTTCACTATTTGTTTTCAATAAAAACTTTACCAAAATTAATTAGCTTTAATGACGAGAATAAGCATGTGTATTAATTATGTGCACCCAACTTTATTAACAAAATATATAATTACAAGAACATGACGTATTAGCTAGGAATTTTTTCCCTGCTGTAAGTACTTAGTGCACGGATTAATTTCCTAGCTACAATGAATTTTCTCAATACAAACGTTAGAGCGTAAACAAAAAGAGCTAAATTTTTCAGAAAGCGCTAATTTTTTTTTTTTTTTTTTTGCCTTTTTGAGTGTGTCAATGGTCACTTCTAGCGAGGAAATATTTCCTAGCTACAGGTCTGTGACAGCAATTTCCCACCGGGAATTTTTAAGGAGCTTTTGTTTTCCTTTTTAAAAGGGAATTGATTAGTTATAGCGAGGAAATTTATTCTCGCTAAAAGTGATAAATTTAAGTTGCAGACCACTTTCTTCTCCTCAGAATACCCATTCTTCTTCATCTTTCCTAAACTTTCAGCCCCTCTTTGCAATCTTATTCCTCACCACTTTCTCACAAAATGTGAGCCATTATTTTACCTCCTAATTACTCTCATGTACCCATAATCGCACCTTTTGTCTCAAATTTTCTCACATACAAAACTTGTAGCACCGTCGTTGAAGTCCACCGGAGATTCCAATTGGACGCCGTCTTCGGAGTTGCTCCCATCGGCGCCGCCACTCCCCCGTTTGGATGCACTTGCTGCTGATTTTCTTCGAGGTAAGGTTGTATTTTGACAGATTTTCTATTTTCTGTAGTTATTGTGTTATGATTTTTTTTTTTTTTTTTCATTTGATACTTTTTAGTTTAGATTTGATTTTTTTTTAATAAAAGAAATACTTGCCGTGAGTAATTTTGATTGGTTTTTTTTTTTTTTTTTTTTAAATTGTTTTTATCATGTTAAGCTTTGTATTTGTGTTTACTTTGTTGGATATGCGAGGGTAAAGTTATCTTTACCTTGTTGCCTTTCAATTAACGAATTGATTTGAATAGGAACAGAAAATGTAGGGTCCTGTGTGCACTGACGATGCAAGTTTTAGATAGGAAGGTCCGAATAGAAAGCAAGATCAAGTAAATTTGAAGTTTGAGGCACTGAATGTCATCCAATAGAGTATGATAGGCATTTTAGTTAGTTTTTACATTTTAATGATTTTATTGTGGTTGTTAAAATTATAAGAAAATACTTGATTATGTTAAGAGATTTGAGTTGATTAATCGGTAAAGAGATTTGACTTTGTTAACAGACTTGATGATGGTTTTAATAAGGTTTTGAATTATATATGTTTGTGATTTTGTTTCGGTGTGGTCTTGGCTAGGCGTGGTTATGTTTAGATTTTAATGACTAGTTCATAGTATGATGAATACAATTAACTAACTTCATTTATAGCTATGGATTTATCATGGTGAAGAATTTGACGAACATGTTGGTCAAGTGGAGGAAAGAAATGATAAAGAAGTTAGCAATGCCGGGAATGACGAGCTTTTTTATTTGTCATGTGGACTGGATGTTCGAGTCAGTTCATATAGTGGATGCATGGTTAATGGTGTTAAGTTTCTATACTGTATTTTATTGGTTTGTAATATTATCAAATCAAGTACAAGTACCACACCATGTTAAGCACTTCTAGAACCCTGTTAGTGAGATGATGGAAATGGTAAAATGAAGGGTAAGTGAAAGTATCTGGGAATTGATGGAGGAAAAAGGCAAAAAGATACCGATAGTGGCAAGTTAAGCATCCAATTTGATGAAACAACCTTGAAGGCAATTGGAACCAATTATAGTGCATGGACACGTGACTTGTCATTGTATGGGACACAACTTCTACCACTCCAGGTTGAGTCATACCATAAGATCGAAGATGAGTGTAAGAAGCTGATTTGGTCGCCATGGATGTGAGAATCAGTGAAGACTTTTTATCTTATTGTTAAAAATAATTCAGTTATGGTACTCTTCAAATTTTTTTTAAACAATTAGATAAAAAGTTTCCACTGATTTTTTCACATCCATGGCTTCCAAGTCGGCATCTTACACTCATCTTCAATCTTATAGTATGACCTGGAGCAGTAGAAGTTGTTTCCCATACAACGACAAGTCATATGTCCATAAACTATGATTGGCTTCAATTGGCTTCAAGGCTGTTTCATCAAATTGGCTGCTTAATTTGTCACCCTCGGCATCTTTTCGCCTTTTTCTCTTCATTAATTCTCAAATATTTTCCCCTATCCTTCTTTTAACCGTTTCCATCATCACCATCTAAAGGCGTTCCAGAAGTGCTCGACAAGGTATAATACATGTACTTGATTTGAGTTTTACTGTCTCCTGATCACCCAAATCTTGATAACTCATCCAACTTCTACATATGATCAGCTCTGCAATAGACGATGTCAAGGTATAGAAGAGGGAAAAAAAGTGTCTCAATTCTCCATAAACATGGTCCAAATAAGAAATGGAGGAGTTATAACCGAACAACTCCATCCTCCCACAACCACCACCAGGGCTTCTAAACCACACAACCGTCATGAGTATTCCACTATCCCTCATTGGCCTTACTCAGGCCATCGTCATTGTTAAGGCACACAACTGTGACAGTCAACAGTCCCTAGAAGGAAAAAGGTAAGCTGTGCAGTCTCACATTGCTTGGGAATGCATATATATGATAGTTTATAAGTAAATAGATTACCTTCTAATGGTATGAGGCCTTTTGGGGTGAGCCCAAGAGCAAAACCGTGCGGGCACGAGTTTCAAAATAGATTATCATACCGAAGTCACAGGTTGTTACAAATAGTATTAGAGCCTATACCAACCAGAAGTGTGGTTAACAATGACATTGGGCCCCAAAAGGAGGAATGATTATGACATTCATCAGTCCTTAGAAGGAAAATGGTAAGCTGTGCAGTTCTATATAGCTTTGGAATTGATAAATGTGATGGCTTATAACTAAAGAGACCACTCCCTAAGGGTATGAGGCATTTTAGGGTGAGTCCAAAAGCAAAAACGTGCGGGCACGAGACTCAATCGGATAATATCATACTAAATGGAGGCACAATTCGTTACAGCAACTAGCTCAACTGCGCTATAGCGTTGGACCCAACCTCATGGTGCTTCGGCATCGTGGTCGGCCACTGCTTGAAGATCAGCTCACGGACATTGACGATGCCTTCTTAAAGATTGGGTGCTTAAATCTCACTCATCACAACAGGCTCAAAACTCTCTATTCATATTTTTCTATTTACAAATGATAGGTCTTTTTTTGCTCCTACTTGGATTTTCACATGGCATTAGAAATTTGTGATCGTAAAGTTTTGAATTGATGAGTTGCTCTCTTTGTTTTAGTTTTAGTTTTTTGTTTCAATTTTTTTGACTGAATAAAGAGCTTTGTTTTGTTCTTGTAATGTCCTATAAAATTCCAGACTTAACCCTTAGTTAGAAAGAGGTCAAGTCCCGAATTTTTCTAGTAATCTCAAGTACTGATGGAAAAGTGAATTTTGTGGAAATAAATCCCAAATTTCATTATTTCCAAAATTTTATGTCAATAATAGCATGGGTGGTTTAATTTAATACTGCAATAATTTTACCGAGCTGAGTTACGTTGAAGAAACTTTCATTACTAAAGTAAACATGAAATGCTTCCATTTAGATTATAATTGGACATCATGTTCATGAAATTGTCGAATAAAGTCCAGAAAGTACATGGTATAAGTGAAAAACTGTGCAGAGTGATAGATTATCATACTATGCAAAAAATGTATGTTAATTAGTACCAAATGTATGATAGTATGAACAAGCTCAAAAAGTCTATGACTAAGTACAAAAATCACTAAGACAACAAAACAATGGAAAACCCTAGCTTAAACAATATAATTTCTAGACGGGTGAATATAGTAAAGTACCGTAGAAATTAGGGTTTTGATGCAACCAGGTCATATTTGGATTCAATTTGAGGTTTAGAACCCTAAATAAGTAATTCGGATCAATTCGTCATTGTTTGGAAAAATTTCATGGACTGTGTATTTTTGTCTCGGACTGTAATTTCAAGTAGTCAAATATTGAAGTATGACCAAATAAGAAGTCAAGAGCATTTATGTAACAACCCACCTTACGTAGGCCGTTACCGTACTTATATTATATAATTACTAACACTTACTTAACTAGCGAAAAATAAGGAATATTTTTTTTCAACAATTTGAAAGGTAACTCGACCATATACATACTTATAACCATATATACGTACTTATTTGAGTATTTAAGTATTAAACTTATTTTAGCATTCAACTGATTAAACTAAATAATAATTACATATATTTGAACACAAAACGCGTAGCGGTTCCATCCTATAGTTTCACAGTTAGCTCTGTCATGCCCCACCATCTTGTATCAAGTATTGCTAATAGGGAGCATACCTACATCATAAACGTAAATTGTGAGCTTTCGCTCAGCAAGTACAACTATTAACCCGTAAAAACAATATTAAATTAAACAATGCATGAACCAATTACGCTTCATTATGCTTTCTTAAGTTAGCATATTTTTGGGCCCTTACTTAATATAAGTGTACATACCGTGGCGCGCAGTCATAGAGTTGTTGGGGCGGCCAGCCATATCCAACTCAAACCATGAACCAAATCTGACCTAGTGCAGGTCGGTACGACACGATTAAACTTGCTTAACATCTTACTTGAAAAAATTTTCTTGAAAACAGTTTCTTAAAACAGTTTCTTACTTGAAACTTAATCTTAATCTTACCATGTAAATTATCATTAGTGAACATGCTTCATGATGTCACAATAATAAAATATAATCATATGCATCACATACATAAGTGCATGAGTTTTAAAAACATGTAATCAGTAAAACAATTAGCCTATGCTGTAGGCGGAGTTGTACTTACTAGTTATACTAGATCTGGGCTTTGTTGCTCCAATGAATTGCAACAACAGGTTACTTTCCTGTTTTCAAAAAGGACATAAGATAAGAATCATCATATCTTACCATAAATCATTACATTAAATGTTGGTATCCTAACCAACATTCAACATTAACCCTAGTTATATATCACCCACTTACCAACATGGTATCCTATTCGGTTACTAAATGTAACCTTAGGGCACCCGACCTAATAACAATCAAACAGTATCTTGTTTGATTACTTAATACTAATCTTGGTTAGTTATACTTAAATAGAATCCCTTTTAGGTTACTATTAGTAACCCTAGGTATAAGCCCAATCATAATTAGGTTAATATGTCCTATTAGGTTACTAAGACCCAATAATGATATCCTATTTGGTTATCATAAGTAACCTTGGGTCCAAAACCTAGCATATAAAGTTAGTAACCTATTTGGTTACTATAAGTATTCTTCCGATTAATTTAGTATCGTAACCGATTACTATGTGTCTTATTATGGTTAATATATAGCTTAGCATAATTTAATTATTTCTTTTCTTCACAAAAACCTTATTTAATTCTTTTTAAACCATTTTTATAAAATTGCAAATTTGATTTATTTTATAAAGATAGTAAAACTGTGAAATTTTGAAATCGTTTTTGAAAACAGTCCCATAATTTCGATTATCAGTGCATGTGCAGGAATTGCCTGTTCATGCACTGTTTTGAAAATCCTGTGCAGGAATTTCCTATTTCCTGCTCAGTTTTTAAAATTCAGTTTTATTTAAAAATTTGTTTCGAATTTGAAAAAAATTTCTTCATGAAATTTGTAGACCTCAAAAAGTCCTGCAACTTTCATTTTTTTTTAATTAAAACCTAATTCTGCCTTTAACCTGCTCATATTCCTTGTTGAAACGTCCTGGCCGTGCACAAGATCAGGGCTGGCCAGTCTCGGGTTTTCACAAAACGGAAGCCTTTGGAGCTTATTTTTCAAAATCTGTTCACAATACCCCCCAGGGTTTTCAATTTTCTACAATTTTGTAGTTTTAACTTTTCCCAAATTTTACCACTAAGGGCCTCAAAATTTCATTTCCAGATTGTTGCCCAGTTTTATCCGAAAACTGGTAGTTTTACTTTTGGTTGTTTGTTACGTAAAATAACACACACCCTACCTCAAACAGTCGCAACCGTGAACCTACATAAAAAATGCAGTGTATTACGTAGAGTTTCCATTAACATACACGTGTTTCTTATCCAATTAACCCGTGTAGTAACTTTTACCAAATTAGGGTTTTAAGTTGGTTTTTCATTTTAATTCAACATACAATCATCTCTCCATCACACAAGCATACCAAATAACTACTTAAGCATGTGGGGATATATAATAAACACCTACTAGACATGCACGCAAAGCATAAAAGTTTAAAGCATAACATCAAAAACATAAACCAAAACATAGATCTAGAACACTAAAACCTTAATGAAGCACATACTAATCTTACTAAGCTATTGCATGAAAAATAAGTGAGCTTATGCTCTTACATAACCAACTTAAAATACACTTAAATAATTTAACTAAAACTCAAATGAAAAGCTTAGGTGGTTTATGAGGTTTACCTTAACACCTTCAAGTGGATCTAGACTCAATTCAAACTTTCCTCCTTGATTTCTTCCTCACAAATCCGACCACACTCTTCACTTTTTTTTTTCTCACTTTGGGTTCGGCTTTTAGGGGAGTGAGAGGGACTAGAGAGTGAACTAAAAAGGGTTAGGGTTTCATTAGGTGGTCCAAAGTTAGACCCACCACACCTATTTATAGGTAAAATTTAATTAAATTTCTAGAATTATTTTTATCCGAAAAAATTGCACTTTAGTCCTCAAAAGCAAAAATATTTGCTCTTGGACTCCATGAGGTGGCCGGCCATTTGGGGTGGCTTGTTGGCCAAGTAATCTTCCATGTTCATACATGTTAAATACTTTATTAATTTTCTAAAATTCAATAAATCAAATAATTATTATCATATGAGGTGTCCTCCATTAAGGTTCCATTTGGTTTTCCTCCACAAATGCAGTCCATTTTCATGCTAATACAGATTTTACAAATATTTTTTTCACTAATAACAATACTGTTATACTGGACTGCATCCATAATTTATCTGCACTTAATCGGACTGCGTAAAAAATTTTCTTAGAACTTAAAGCCACTTAGTTCGTATTACTCTAAATATTGTGCTTGATTTTTCTACAGTGGTCCCAAACCTAATTTTTTCTCCGTTATCCGTAATGACAGTTTTTCACAGTATAATTTCATACTGCTTATAAAACTGCAGTATCGTCTCAAACATAACTTAGATTATTCTGATCAAACGTTGACCGGAATAAAATCATACATAAACCCTAATCCTGATAAATCAGATCAGGCATTTCATATAAACATACATAGTACAAGCTTTTGATTCCTAAAAAAAAAAAGAAATCTAAATTTGTAAAAAGGTTGGTTATTACAATCTACCCCCCTTAAAATTTTCGTCCCCGAAAATCAAAACAAATTGGGATAACTCTTTCTCACATTCTTTTCTAATACCCACGTTGCTTCTTCAATATTATGATTCCGCCATAACACTTTAACCATAGGAATGGTTTTGTTTCTTAAAACTTTTTCTTCCCGATCCAGAATCCGGACTGGCTTTTCTTCATACGTCAAATCAGTTTGGACTTCAATTGGTTCTTGACTTAACACATGGGAAGAATCAGGTACATACTTTTTCAGCATCGAAATGTGGAATACGTTATGCACAGAAGCTAATTCTGGCGACAAGGCAAACTTATAGGCTACTTTTCCAATCCTCTTAAGGATTTCAAATGGTCCTGCATATCTCAGACTAAGCTTTTCCTTTCTACCAAACCTCATAATTCCCTTCATAGGAGCAATATTAAGGAAAACAGAATCTCCAACTTGAAATTCTAAGGGTCTTCGACGTTTATCAGCATAACTTTTCTGTCGACTGAATGCTATGTCGAGTCTCTGTTTGATCATTTTGATATCCTCTGAGGTTTTTCTGATGAAGTCCATAGTTTGAAGCTACTTCTGACCAACTTCTTGCCAATGAATGGGAGATCGACATTTCCTTCCATATAACGATTCAAATGGAGCCATACCAATTGAGGCGTGATAACTGTTATTATAAGAAAATTCAATCAAAGGTAGCTTCTGATCCCAACTTCCTTTAAAATCCATAACACATGACCTCAGCATATCCTCTAGTGTCTAAATCGTTCGTTCTGATAGTCCATCAGTCTGAGGGTGAAAAGCTGTACTGAATTTCAGTTTTGATCCCATAGCCGTGTGAACACTCTTCCAGAATCGAGAGGTAAAATGCCCATCACGATCTGAAATGATAGAGTTTGGCACTCCATGCAGCCTAACAATCTGGGATACGTAAATTTCAGCTAGTTTCCCTACTGAAAAGGTAGCCTTGATAGCAATAAAATGGGCAGATTTGGTTAATCTATCCACAATTACCCAAATCATGTCATTCCCACTTACGGTCCTGGGTAAACCAACTACAAAATCCATAGTAGTTTGTTCCCATTTCCACTCTAGGAGCTCAATTTTCTAAAGATCTCCACCATGTTACCGGTGTTCAGCCTTAACTTTCTGACAAGTTAGGCATTTTGACACAAAATCTGTAATTTCATTCTTCATATTTGGCTACCAATAGTTTTCTCTGAGGTCCTTGTACATTTTGGAAGCTCCGGGATGTACCGAGTATGGCGTCTCATGTACTTCAGATATGATCTATTTCTTAAGAAATTCAAAGTTAGGGACACAAATCCTATATTTGAAATAAATTAGCCCATTGGAAGATGTCCTAAATTCTTTATTCTTTCCACCAAAAACTTGTGCCTTTAGCAGAAAGAAATCCTTCACTTGATGAAGCTTAATGGATTCTAGGAGATTGGACTGGAGAGTCAGATCAGCCAATTTCCCAGTTATCATCTCTATATTGAAATCAGAAATCTCCTTTTGAAGTGGCTTGGGCAGCGTTCCAAGAGACATCAGCATACCAGATGATTTCCTGCTTAGAGCATCTGCTACCTTGTTTGCTTTTCCAGAGTGGTAAAGGATTTCACAATAGTAATCCTTCACGAGTTCTAGCCATCTACGCTGCCTCATATTGAGCTCCTTTTGGGTGAAGATGTATTTGAGACTTTGATGATCAATATAAATCTCACATCTATTCCCATACAAATAATGTCTCCAGATCTTTAATGCGAAAACCACCGCCGCGAGCTCCAAATCATGCGTCGGATAGTTTCGTTCGTGATCCTTCAGTTGACGTGAGGCATAGGCGACCACATTTCCTTTTTGCATTAGGACAGCTCCTGGTCCTGTCTTAGAAGCGTCATTGTAAATTATGAAATTTCATGCGTCCACATCAGGAATGATTAACACTGGAGCACTAGTAAGCTTCTTCTTGAGCTCTGGAAAGTTTTCTTCACCCTTCTGTGTCCACTCGAATTTCTTCCCTTTTCGAGTAAGGGCCGTAAGTGGTGCTGCAATATTGGAGAATCCTTCAACAAAACGTCGGTAGTATCCGGCCAAACCAAGAAAGCTCCGTATCTCCGTAACGTTTTTGGGTGCTGGCCCCATACTGACCGCCTCTACTTTAACAGGATCAACGTAAAATTCCTTCCTTTAAAACCATGTGACCTAAGAAGTGAACTTTTTCCAACCAAAATTCACATTTTGTGAATTTGGCATAGAGCTGATTCTGTCTTAACGTCTTCAAAACCATCCGGAAGTACTGCTCGTTCTCCTTCTTGGACTTTGAGTAGATCAAAATATCGTCGATGAAAACTATGACAAACTTGTCTAGGTACTCTTTGAACACTCGGTTCGTAAGATCCATAAAAGTAGCTGGTGCATTGGTCAGTCCAAATGGCATGACAAGAAACTCATAATGCCCATAGCGTGTTCAAAAAGCCGTCTTAGAAATATCCACCTCCTTGATTCTGAGTTGATGGTATCCCGATCGCAAGTCAACCTTCGAGAATACTACCGCTCCCCTAAGTTGATCAAAAAGATCATCGATTCTAAGGAGATGATACTTATTCTTAATCGTGATCTTATTCAACTCACGATAGTCGATGCACATCCGCAATGATCCCATCCTTCTTTTTGACGAATAATACTAGTGCTCTTCATGGGGAAATGCTTAGTCGAATGAATCCATTGTTCAACAGTTCTTGCAACTGTACTTGGAGTTCCCTAAGTTCAGTTGGGGCCATACGGTAAGGCGCTTTTGATATTGGTGCAGCACCAGGTAACAATTCTATCTCGAAAGACATTTCCTGCTCGAAAGGAAGTCCTGGCAAGTCTTTTGGAAATACATCCACATATTCCCTGATAATGGGAACATCTTCCAGCTTTAACTCCATCTCTTGCTCTTTGTCCACCATGTTAGCTAGATATCATTGGCATCCATTAGCCAACATTTTCCATGCCTTCATTGCCGATACTAGCCTGGTTGAGGAATTTTGGGACTAATCGTAAAAATTGAATTCCTCCTCACCACGAAGACTAAACATAACACAACGCTTTCAACAATCAATCTTAGCATTGTACTTACTTAGGAAGTCCATCCCTAGAATAACATCATAATCTTGAAGCTTAATCGCGATAAGGTCTACATATAGTTCTCTACCACAAATGATTACTGCAACATTTTGCATCCAAAAATCAGACAACAAAATTTCTCCTGACGGAAGGGAGGTTCTGAAGGGTTGCTTTAAATTATTCACACCACTTCCTAATTTCTGAACAAACTCTATCGACACGAATGAATGGGTGGCACCAGAAATAAATAGGGCAATTGCATCATATGTGGCGATAGAAATTTGACATGTTACCACGTGGGAAGTTCCAGCTTCAGCATCTCCCCTTCTGTAGGCATAAATCCTGGCTTGGGGTTTAGGAGCCTCTAATCTTCCTTGTGCGATCGAAGGACCTTCGATTTTTGCTTACACCGTATGCAGCTGACTGTTTGCATTTCTATTCTGGTACTGAGGGTTCTGGTTCTGGCCTGTTCAAGGTGCAATTTGTCGCATAATGGCCTTCCTTTCCATAAGGGTAGCAGGTGTTTGTCCCTAATCTACATACTCCCATGTGCTTCTTTCCACATTGCGCGCACACTGGATAGTCATTGCTATTACCCTCATTCCCTCGGTTGTTCTTCTTTTGAGGGTAATTCCTCTGCTGACCCTGGCGGGTAGCATTCCCTTTCCTTTTGTTCTTCCCGAACTGTTTGGAATTTTTGGCCAGAATTATTGGTCTGACCCTTCGGGTACAATTCCTGGTTCTGTCGGGGCTGCAATTGTTTCACCACAGCTTTCTCCTATTTCTTGGCTTTGAAAATCTGAACCCTTGCTTCCTTATCCTGGTTAATCCAGTACTCGGCTCTTATTGCCCGACTGATACAGTCAGATTCCAGGGTTGGAGGGCTACTGCCAGCACTGACTTGCTTGGCAATGTCCATTCGAAACATCTTCATCATTCTTCTTACTTTCTTAGTTTCGTTCGGTATAAGTTCTTGGCACAGGCGAGCCAGCTGCTCAAATTTCTTGACAGCCTCTAGCACTGTCATCGATCCCTATTTCATACTAGTGAACTCATCTTGTTCAGCCGCCAAGATTTCTCTATTGTAGTACATCATTCTAAATTCAAATACAAAATCCTGCCAACTTATTGCCGCAACATCTCTGCGTATTTGTACCGTCATCCACCAATGTCTTGCATCCTTCTTAAGTGCAAAGGAAGCACAAATAATCTTTTCCTTCTCCGTAATTCCCATAAAATCCAAAATCACTTGGATATCAATTAACCAGTTGTCAGCTTCTATCGAGTCCGTAAGTCCCTCAAACTCAGGCGCCTTCATTCACCTAAACCTCTCGTACAACAGGTCTTCCCGAACTAGGGGTGGGTTCGCTTGAATCCCAACAGGTGCTAACAGGACTTCTAAATTCCGTGGAACCCCTTGACGAACTTCTGGTACATGTGGTGCTACTGGGGGTACAGGGTTATCTTGGAGTGGCACTTCATTAGCACGGGGTATCTGATTTAAACGAGCAATCTGCTCTCTAAGCCGGTTTGTTTCCTGCTGCTGTTCCAGCAATTGCTGTTGCAAAGTAGCTACAACATTTGCAAGGTTCGGCTCTTGTGGGTTTTGATTTGCTTGCTTGCGAGGACGTATCATCTTCTAATTCCTATTTGGTTACAAGAAAATATATTATTATACTTTGAATATCCCTTCTTCTATTCATATCTTATCATATCACATCATTCCATATCATCTCATCATATCATAAAATATCATATAGAAATCCATCGTGATTTCATCATATCATATCATAACCCCTTTTTATAAACTTGTTGTAAATAATGCTTTATCATAATATCATAACATCATCATATATATATATCATATATAAACTTGTTCTTTTGTACATACACAAAAAGTATATCCTATTTAGATAGTGATATGTACATGTCCTATACACATAATACTTACTATATATACCAAGTCAAAATAAGATGGAATTGTCTACCACTTTACCATCATACCTATCCTATGTACAATCCTAATGTCAAAAGAATAAAATAATAAAAAATCATCCTAGATCTAAACAAGCTACTCTGTCGTTATGTCGGAGAAAATGTCGGAGTCCACGTCCCAATCGCCATTGTCGAATAAAATCTCCTCGGGATCTTCCTTCGACTCCTCAAGATCGTCTAGCTCTTCATCGATGGCTCCCTCATGATCCTCCCATTCCTCTTGATCTTCCTCGACTTCTTCCTCGTCATCACTCTCGATGTTGATTACGGGAGGATCTTCAGGATTGTCTTCGGGGCCGACCGGAAAATCCGCAGGGTCCATAACATCGTTCTCTACACCGGCCTCTACCTCCTGTGGAGGAATCTCCTGAAGTGGCATGGCTGGAATGAGGTCCTCTAGCAGATTCGGACCTTCATGGAACAATGGCTCCGCAATACCAGCATCATCGACTGGAACGACCTGGTCTTCCTCTGGGCCGGCAGCTTGCATCATATAGGCTATTATCTCCGCCTCCATGATAGAATTTATCATACTCTCTAAGGTCATCCCAACCATAGGCTCCGGAACAAAGGGCCTGACATTGGGAGGTAACCCTTCCCGAAGAAGAAGTAACGCCTGTAGCAATGGGCTTCCTAAGTCGCGAGGAATATAAGGCAACATCGCGTCTTGAAACCGTCGGCAGTAATAGCCCATGGACTCGTTAGGGTACGCGCATCAATCTACAACATAACTAAGATAACGCCCAAGATACATGTCGTTGTAGATCTCTGGATCACGATAAGGCATGTTGGCGCCCTCGTCCGGCAACGGCCCGTAACGTGCGGTAATTAAAGCACGAAAGTCCGCCCATGTTCCTCCCGGCATAGCCGGTTCCCCTATGGTTATCCACCACATCCTAGCATCCACGGTTCGACACCGAGTGGCTAACTAGACTTGGAGGCGCGCTTCTATATGGCTTATCCTAAAAATAGACTCCATATCGTACAGCCATCCTGTTAACGATAATGTGCGTCGGGTCCCATCAAACAGTAAGGGTTGCATTCCGTAAAACACTAGTGCAGCGTCACGGTCCTCGTCCATATTCTCGAATCTATATCATACAAGCTATCAAATTATAATTACATAATAAATATTTATACACTAAAATAATTTTAACTTACAATGACTGTGGGGCGGGCAGGCAGACTATGAATCCGGAAGGCAGGACCCCGCTCTAATACCAACTCTGTAACGACCCACCTTACATAGGCCGTTACCGTACTTATCTTACATAATTACTAACACTTACTTAACTAGCGGAAAATAAAGAATATTTTTTTTAAACAATTTGAAAGATAACTCGACCATATACATACTTATAACCATATATACGTACTTATTTGTGTATTTAAGTATTAAACTTATTTTAGCATTCAACTGATTAAACTAAAAAATAATTACATATATTTGAACACAAAACGCGTAGCGGTTCTATCCCGTAGTTTCACAGTTAGCCCTGTCATGCCCTACCGTCTTGTATCAAATATTACTAATAGGGAGCTTAGCTACAGCATAAACGTAAGTTGTGAGCTTTCGCTCAGCAAGTACAACTATTAACCCGCAAAAATAATATGAAATTAAACAATGCATGAACCAATTACGCTTCATTATGCTTTCTTAAGTTAACATATTTTTGGGCCCTTACTTAATATAAGTGTACGTACTGTGGCGCGCAGTCATGGAGTAGTTGGGACGGCCAGCACTATCCAACTCAAACCATGAACCAAACCTGACCTAGAGCAAGTCGGAGTTGTACTTACTGGTTATACTAGATCTGGGCTTTGTTGCTCTAACGAATTGCAACAACATGTTACTTTCATGTTTTCAAAAAGGACATAAGATAAGAATCATCCTATCTTACCATAAATCATTACATTAAATGTTGGTATCCTAACCAACATTCAACATTAACCCTAGTTATATGTCCCCCACCTACTAACATGGTATCCTATTCGGTTACTAAATGTAACCTTAGGGCACCCGACCTAATAACAATCAAACAGTATCTTGTTTGATTACTTAATACTAATCTTGGTTAGTTATACTTAAATAGAATCCCTTTTAGGTTACTATTAGTAACCCTGGGTATAAGCCCAATCATAATTAGGTTAATGTCCTATTAGGTTACTAAGACCCAATAGTGGTATCCCGTTTGGTTATCATAAGTAACCTTGGGTCCAAAACCTAGCATATAAAGTTAGTAACCTATTTGGTTACTATAAGTATCCCTCCAATTAATTTCGTATCATAACCGATTACTATGTGTCTTATTATGGTTAATATATGGCTTAGCATAATTTAATTATTTCTTTTCTTCACAAAAACCTTATTTAATTATTTTTAAACCATTTTTATAAAACTGCAAATTTGATTTATTTTATAAAGATAGTAAAAATATGAAATTTTGAAAATCATTTTTGAAAACAGTTCCATAATTTCGATTATCAGTGAATGTGCAGGAATTGCCTGCTCATGCACTGTTTTGAAAATCTTGTACAGGAATTTCCTATTTCCTGTTCAGTTTTTGAGATTCAGTTTTATTTAAAAATCTGTTTCGAATTTGAAAAAGTTTTCTTCATGAAAGTTGTAGACCTCAAAAGTCCTGCAACTTTCATTTTTTTTTAATCAAAACCTAATTCTGCCTTTAACCTGCTCATATTCCTTGTTGAAACGTCTTGGCCGTGCACAGGGTCTGGGCTGGCCAGTCTCGGGTTTTCACAAAAACGGAAGCCTTTGGAGCTTATTTTTCAAAATCTGTCCTCGCAATCCCCTAGGGTTTTCAATTTTCTACAACTTTGTAGTTTTTACTTTTCCCAAATTCTGCCTCTAAGGGCCTCAAAATTTCATTTCCAGATTGCTGCCCAGTTTTATTCGAAAACTGGCAGTTTTACTTTTGATTGTTTGTTATGTAAAATAATGCACACCCTACCTCAAACGGTCGCAATCGTGAGCCTACATCAAACATGCAGTGTATTACGTAGAGTTTCCATTAACATACACTTGTTTCTTATCCAATTAACCCGTGTAGTAACTTTTACCAAATTAGGGTTTTAAGTTGGTTTTTCATTTTAATTCAACATACAATCATCTCTCCATCACACAAGCATACCAAATAACTACTTAAGCATGTGGGGACATATAACAAACACCTACTAGACATACACACAAAGCATAAAATTTTAAAGCATAACATCAAAAACATAAACCAAAACATAGATCTAGAACACTAAAACCTTAATCAAGCACATACTAATATTACTAAGCTATTGCATGAAAAAGAAGTGAGCTTATGCTCTTACATAACCAACTTAAAATACACTTAAATAATTGAACTAAAACTCAAATGAAAAGCTTAGGGGGTTTAGGAGGTTTACCTTAACACCTTGAAGTGGATCTAGACTTGAATCAAACTTTCCTCCTTGATTACTTCCTGACAAATCCGACCACACTCTTCATTTTTTTTTCTCACTTTGGGTTCGGCTTTTAGGGGGAGTGAGAGGGACTAGAGAGTGAACTAAAAAGGGTTAGGGTTTCATTAGGTGGTCCAAAGTTAGCTCCACCACACCTATTTATAGGCAAAATTTAATTAAATTTCTAGAATTATTTTTATCCGAAAAAATTGCACTTTAGTCCTCAAAAGCAAAAATATTTGCTCTTAGACTCCATGAGGTGGCCGGCCATTTGGGGTGGCTTGTTGGCCAAGTAATCTTCTATGTTCATGCATGTTAAATACTTTCCTAATTTTCTAAAAATTCAATAAATCAAATAATTATCATCATATGAGGTGTCCTCAATTAAGGTTCCATTTGGTTTTCCTCCACAAATGCAATTCATTTTCATACTAATATAGATTTTACAAATACTGTTTTCACTAATAACAGTACTGTTTTACTGGACTGCAGTCCAGAATTTATCTGCATTTAACCGGACTGCGTAAAAATTTTTCTTAGAACTTAAAGCCACTTAGTTCTTATTACTCTAAATATTGTGCTTGATTTTTCTACAGTGGTCCCAAACCTAATTTTTGCTTCGTTATCCGTAATGACAGTTTTTCACAGTATAATTTCATACTGCTTATAAAACTGCAGTACCGTCTCAAACATACCTTAGATTATTCGGATCAAATGTTGACCGGAATAAAATCATACATAAACCCTAATCTTGATAAATTTGATCAGGCATTTCATATAAACTTACATAGTACAAGATTTTGATTCCTAAAAAAAAAAAATCGTAAATTTGTAAAAAGGTTGGTTATTACAATTTATGAGCTCTACAACACTACTAATAAATAAAAATATCAGTTGTTTGAAAATTAGAACAAAATGGCAAAATTTCCTGTACCGAGTAGCACCTTAGCTCGTACTGCAATTTCAAATAATCGGGTAACGTTTTATGATCAAACAATTACCCAAGTACAGTTATGGACCATATGGTACAGTTAAAGTATGAATATATCAGTTGTTTGTGAATTAGAGCACAATGGACATTTTATACTATTTGAAAATACTACTGAAAATATTTCCGAATAAAGTTTGGACCGTAGAATAAGCATTGAGATGCATTTTCAGTCCTTTTACAACAGCCAACCCACGGTTTTCAGAAGGCCAACTAGCCAAGAAACATCTTTCCTTGAATCTAGGGAGAGGTGTCAAAATTTTATGGTTAAAAATGTTTGGTGATGTCATGAACAGTTCCTAGACTGCCAAGCATTTGTGGCACAATTTTCAGCCGTTCTTCAGCTGGGAAATCCGAAAATTTTAAGGTGTTTTGGGCCTTGATTTCTTTACAAAATAACACGCAAAGTTAGAGCTTAAGTGAGGTAGAAAAATTAAGCAACAATTAGTGGAGGCTGTATATAGAACCAAGGTTCCATTAGCTCACACTTTTCATTTTTTTCACCTGCCTTTCTCAGCCAAAAGACAGCCATCTCTTCTCCTTTTCCCCCTCACTTTTCAAGCCTCCAAGCCTCAAGAAATCATCAAGGTTTTTCAAAGGTATTATCCTAAACCACTTCCTTAAGCTTTCCAAGTTTATTTGCTAGAACAAGTGTATAGGAATTTGTTATTGGGCTGTAATAAGTTTTATATTTTGGTTATTTCAATTTTTTATGTTGAATGTCTCTAGATCTAAGGGGTGATTATGTTTATGTTGATTTATGGTTATGGTTTATGCTCTAGAACATGGTTTAGAAGTTGTTTTTAGTTAAAAAAAGATTTTTTAAAACTATCATTTAAATCAGTCACCGAAATCAGCCTAAAAGACATAGTAAATGACCTTTTTAGACTTGGCAATCTTCAGAGAACGTTTAGACCTACTTGGGATCTAAAAGTATCATGATACAACTTTGTCTAAAAACGCCTCTAAGACCATGTTTCAGGCCTATGTTTAAAACTGGGTAGAAGCAGTTTTTATACTGCCCAGCCACGGATTTTCATCAAAATGAGTACCTTAGAAGCCGAATTTGGTTCTTATCAAAACGTGAAAGTTTTAGATCTCTTCGAGGCCTAAACATTTTATGAAGACGATTTTGTCTACAAATGTTCGTAAGGTACAGTTTTAGGACCGATAAGAAAGTAACCGATAAATGGACCCAAAACCTGTTAGTCATGGACTTGTGAAACAGCAAGATAAAGTTGGATTTTGGCATGATGCCAAACATGAAAGTTGTAGATCTCATCGATATCTAAAAGTTTCATGCACAACAAAATGAGAAATAATGGCACTATGATACAGTTTTACATGATTGTCGGAAGTGCTCCAAGGAGTGATTTTTCACTGCAACTATTAGACATACGTCTCACGGTTTTGAAAACTATTAAAAAATGACAGTGTTAGAGATTAGAAGTAGTTTTTAGATTAAAATATGGAATTTTTAGATCTTGAAAGATATGCAAGTTTTGTGAAGAAAGTTGTTTTTACAAAAATATCTCTAACATGAGTTGTTTATCGGTAAGATTTTAAAATGACCGAAACAATTTCGCAATTACGAAAATCATTCTTATATGGAACACAACATTTGTAGAATACTCAAATTTGTAATAGTTGACATAAAGAATTTTCTCAAATGACGTCTTTATTGAAATACTTTTGTCACGAAAATCTTTAAAAATGAGTTTAAATTGTAATATTACCCATATAAGTTAACATTTAACCTTTGGGCAACTAAAACGATACAATCCTCATTATGGGATGTATGGTTTCTATAAATTAATAATATGATAAATTAAGATTTTTCTTGATAGAAGAATTTATCCGTCGGAAGACTAAACTTAGAGCTAGATATCAGCTCTAAAAACTTCAGAAGGGTTATAGAACATGTAGTAAGAGATTTTCAGATAGTTTAGTAGGCTTAGAGGCCCAATAACACTAGATTTTGATATTTTAGTATTAGACCAATCAAGTTAAATAATTTGAGATATAACTAATTAAATTTATATAGTAGAAATCTAATTAGTTAAATTAAACACTTATATATGTTATGGGTAATCAAACATGATGTGGACCTGTTAAAGCACTAGACGTACAAGATAAGCAAAATAATGTAGCGTAAAGCAGGTAAGTACAAATCTCACTTACAGTATGAAAACTACGGTTTTCAATCTTAAATGTTTTTATAAAATTTACTCCATGATTAATGTGATGTATGATTGAACAATTTTATAAGATGATAGTTTTGAATGGCTTTATTCAATGCAAGTTTTTAATTGTTTTAAGAATGACATGTTTTGAGAAATGCAAGTGTTTAAACCATGTTTTATGAAGATATGTTACATGATGATATGCCCAAGTTCTATGTTTAAGATTTATGCCGAAGTATGACATGTTGCATACTTTCATGCTTGATGTCATGACTTGCATGTTTTAAAACTATTACGATACAAGTCTCAGTTTTATAGCTTTGACATTTTTTGTTGAAGTATGACATACTGCATACTCACCATAAAATAACTAACAAAACTAAGACAAGACAAGTTAATGGTGTCATACCAACCTTCCATGCAGGGAGGATCAGTTCAGTTAATTTCAGTTGATCTAGAGCAAGTCCAGTCTATGATCTCGGTGCTGTTGGGGACCTTGCAAACCCTTATAACCCGATGATCGCATGCATCCAATACGTACACCAGGGTACACCAGGGCCCACAGATAAGACAAGATAAGAAAATCCATAATCAATAATAATGGATAATTCACAATTAAGCATAAAATGGATCATGCATGTATTGTGCCATGTTTTTAATTATTTTTAGAGGATATGTTTGTACTTGCTGAGCGAAAGCTCATTAAAAAAAGTTCATATTGTAGGTAAGAAACTCGCAGTGTAACATATGGACTAGATGGGCTGTGAAGCAGATGTGAAGGACGGGATGAGATACCACTACGGAGAATTTCGACAAATATAGTATTAAATTATACTAAATAGTAATGCTTAAAAATGCAAACATGTTTAAGGTACTCATTAATAAGTAATTATTTAGTAATGACCAATAAGTTTGTATGTTAAAATGTTAGACTTGTTTTGTTAATCACCATGATATGTACATATTAATTACATATCATGTAAGAAGAATGTATAAAAAATAATAAAAAAAATCTTTCACAATTTTCAAATATTAAAGCTAAGTAAGTATAGTAAGTAAGTGTAGTAACGACCACGTAAGTAGAGTCGTTACAGCTTTGAAGGTGATTGAAAAGTCCCTGTAACATTGATTAGAATTAGAAAATGAAAGGGGAGAATAGCCTATGTAATATTGGTCAGAATTAGACTAAAGGGAAAAAAAGACGAGGAGGAGAATGAAAAGATATTGAAAATACTAGTAATTAGTGCCTGACATGTACAAAAGAAAGGGAAAAAAATGGCGACAAAAACGTCTGTTAAACTTTGTTAAGAATAGCTGATGTATCAAGTTCAATGAGGTGTCAAGAATTGAGTGGGGAGACAGCAAACGGGACAACCAAACGGGTACAGCAGATCCGGACTCGATATTTAGTGAAAGGCAATAAGTTGCTGTTCCATCTGCAGGATAGCTACCCGGACAAGGCATGTCAAGAGCATGCCCAAAAAAATCATAACCCGCATTCCGATACCCGTTTGTAGAAACCAAACTCTATAATCAAAATATTTTATGTCGAAACTTGGGAGGAAAGTTGTTCGCCAAAAACTATGTATGCGAAAATACTACGCAAGTATACGTAATCGAACAAATAATATAGTAATGAGTAAAGTATCGTCTCCATAGGGATTGAATTACCAGAAATCTAATTACGGAAACCAATCGTTCTAAAACAAATTGGAAATTGATTTGAACACTAAAATTATAAAAACTGAATATAAACTAAATGGGTGTAATTAAATGTAACGCCCCGACTTCCCACGCCGGGTCATCACCTTACTTACATACTTAACTTAAACTTGCGGAAAATTTGGGAGAAATTTTTCTTTTTCTTTTAAACTTTAATTTAAAACTTTGAACTTGAACTTCATTCTTAAACTCATACTTACTGATAGGTACTTACTCGAGTACCGAACTTTCAAACCCTCCTTGAAGGCCATCATAATCAAATTGTAGACCAAACCCGACTTAATGCAGATTGGTACCACAAGAGGCAACTTGCTTGCCATACATATATAAACTTTGTCATTCATAGTTAAAACATCATGAAAACCCTTTTTTATTACAACATGTTTTATAGAGTATATTTTTCAAAATACGTGGCGGTGTCCATCCCACATTTCACAGTTCGCAGCACCAGTCTTCCACAGTATTGCATCAGAGATTGCTGGCAGGTTGCTTACCTACAGCATGAACGTAAGTAATGAGCTAAAAGCCCAGTAAGTACAATATTCAATCCGCATGCAACTAAAACACAAAATTCATGAACAGGTTATGATTTCTTATTAATCAATTATGGTTCCTTATTATTTACTCTATATCATGTGCGCATGTACTGTGGTACATAACCATGGAGTGGTTGAAGGCGGTCCGTCCAATCCAACTCAAACCATGAAACAAGATGTTTAACATGGAGTAGTGAAGGCAGCCAATCCAATCCAAGTCAAACCATGGAATATACCATTTGAACCCACCACAAAGGCAAGCCAGTACAACACAACAATCTTTACTTTACTTATCTCGTATCTTAAGAACTTATTCTTACCATATGATTCCTTATCAGTGAGCATGCTTCATGATGCCAAGATATCGAACATAAAACATAACATACTTTATCATAACATACTATCTCATAACTTAACGTGAAACATGGACATACTGCATCTTAACATAACATCATACATAACATACTATCTCATAACTTAACATGAAACATGGACATACTTAACATATCATCATGTCATAACACATCTTAACATAAACGTACTACTTCATAACATCATAAATCATGAAATGCTATTCATGATTTTTTAAAAACATCATATGCAAACAAACATGTGTTCATGCTGTAGGCGGAGTTGTACTTACCTTCCGTCCTACGCTCTTGATTTATTGTCCCAACTAACGCTGTTCCTCTTCCGGTACAGCTGCAGGTTCTATCCTGCTCGATAAAAGACATTATCTAACTTAAACTCGTGAAATGTTGGTGACCTAACCAACATGCTTACTTTACATGGTCTTGGTTGTATGTCCCTTGTGCATAACGTCTTACTTGGTTACATTGGATAACCTTGTGTACTAAGCCCATAACAATAACATACCATTAGGGTTAGATCATTTTCCAACCCTGGGCTTCATCCTTAATCCACAAATCATTGAGTTACTTTCCTAACCCAATATCTTAGCTCAAACGGGTATCCTTTAGGGTTATATTGGGTAACCCTTAAGGTCAAACTAAAATCCACTTGTTAGTCAATCAAAGTTAACTATGGTCAACAATGGTCAACTTTGGTCAACTATGGTCAACCCTCGTTGGGTCAACCTTTGGGCCTTGGGCTTGATCCAGTAACTCGGGTATAACTCCCGGTTACCTTTCGTAAACTAATCGCTTGCTATACTCTAGCTTGAAAAATTCATTTTCCTTACTTGGAAAATTTAGGGAAATTAATCCCAAAACTTCTTTCTTAACTTATAAAAATCCTTTACTTAAATCGTAAAAATCCAAACTCTTGGATTAGTGCTTTATAAAATCATTTGAGGTTGAAAACTGCCCTTGGAACAGTTTTCCATAATCAAAACAATAGTTTGTAGTAGAAAAACAGTTTTCTAGAAACATTTGCAAAGCTAGTGGTGCAGGAATTTTCGGATTCCCTGCACACCCTTCGAAAAACGATCCCAGTTTAAAAATCGGTTCGTAATCTGAAAAAGTTTTCTTCACGAAAGTTGTAGCTCTCGAAAAATACTAAAACTTTTATGTTTTACAAAAATTCCAATTCGGCCTAGATTCGTCCCAGTTTTTGTTTGAAACTGGCTGACCCCGAAAAACTGCGTGAAAACTGGGTTTGGGGATCGGCCACGGGTTTTGGGGTAAACGGAGGCCATTGGGGTCTCATTTTGGGAAACGATTCGCGAGGCCGCCTAGGAAAACCTCTTCCGAACAACTTTCATGTTTTACGTTTTTCCCCATTTCGGCCTCTAAAGGCCTTATCTTTCACTTTTCCAAAAACTGGGCAGATTTGATCCGAATCTGCCAGTTTTTGTGCTTACTCGGTTTTACGCGTCCTACTTCGCGGAACTAACTCAACCGATCACGCGGGAGCCTAAGTAACCAACATGCAGCGTTAACTAACGTCCCACATGAATCAACAAGTGATTCTAACGCAGCCATGCAACCCAAACCAAATCTACACAAACCTAGGGTTGCATGAACTAGAGTTGCATCACATCTCATACATGCATTCAAGCCAAACCATGGCTAGCTCTAATAACCATGCACACAAGCCACAACCGGCTGCACACTAATATGGAACATACCAACCATAAAGCCATGCAATCCTAGCATGCAAACAAGCACAAATATAATGCACACAAGCATAAACAAAACCATAAGCAACCACCCTTAAGCAACACCCTAATCACAATCAAGCACCACACCTAGTCTAGGGCATTAACCATAAAACTTTGAGCTTATGCTCTTACATCTTGGACTTGGAAATACACTTAAATTTCCACATTAAATCTCAAACCAAAAGCTTATGGTTTTAGGGTTTACCTCAAGGGTTTGGAAGTTGGTTTACTAGCTTGGATTCCAACTTCCTTACTCCTCCCTTTTGGCTGCCAACAAGTCCGGATTTCCCCTCCAAATGGGGTTCCAATTTTCAGCCATGCACATACAAACATACACATAAATATCCCCTCTAACTTGCATGAAAAAATGTTAGGGTTTGAGGGAGTTTTACCTTAGCTAACCCTAGGGATGGGTTAGGGTATGCAAACCGAAATCTCCCTCTCTTTTTCCTCTCCCATACACGGCCACTGCCCAGAAATTGGGTCCAAAATTTCCAGATTTGCCCTTGGTTTCTAGCTTGAAACCGAACATGCACACTAACTAGCCTCCCTTGGCTTTTTTTCAACTTTTTCTCTTGGTTCTCTCTTGGTTTCTCTCCTCCTCTCTCTCTCGGATTTTCTGCAGAAAAATGGCAAGAGTTTGGCCAAATTTTCTGATTTAAATGATTAAATGCCACCCCTATTTATAGGCAAATGCAAACTTTCCAAAAATTGCATTTTAGCCCCTAAACTTTGAGAAAATCATGCAATTGGCATGCTAGGTGTCAAGGTGGCCGGCCAAGACTTGGAGAGCAATCAAGGGATGACATCATGGCTTACATCATGGCTTACCTCATAGCTTACATCACCAAATTTCCAAAATTTGCACTTTTGCCCCAAAAGTGAAAATTCTTACAAAAATGCCCCCTAGGTGGCCGGTTGCTTTCTTGGTGAACAAGTCAAGCTTATCTTATCATGATGACATCATCTTGATGACATCATGTGCTTACATCATCAATTTTCCAAAATTTACACTTTTACCCCAAAAGTGAAAATTCTTACAAAAATGCCCCCTAGGTGGCCGGTTGCTTTCTTGGTGAACAAGCCAAGCTTATCTCATTATGATGACATCATCTTGATGACATCATGTGCTTACATCATCAATTTTCCAAAATTTACACTTTTACCCCAAAAGTGAAAATTTTGACATTTTTGCCCCTGCATGTGACCGGCCCCAATGGGTTACTTGATGACCAAGTTTTCCTCATTTTCACGTCCTTTTGCCCTTGACCTTAACTAGGTGTGCTTGATTTTCTAGGGTGGTTATAAAGCCTATTTGAGCTATCTCGCCCATACTGACATATTTTACAGTATTTTCTCATACTGCATCATACAATACTGCCAAGTCAACCCGTTGACCACTCTTGGTCAAACTTTGAATTTTCTGAAATTACGTCCTTTTTCGTCCTTTTCGACTTGAAAGAGCGTTTTCTAACCTTAAAAACCTATTTTGAGTCTTACTGACTCAAAAGAATTCACATAATCAAACAAAAGCTCTTAAACTTTTTCATAAATACCTTCATGGCATAGAATCTAATTTCTTAAGAAGAAATTAGTGACATGAAAAATCTAGGTATTACATTAAAAATGCAAGCAAAAAGTAAAATGTGGCAATATTAAAGGATTAGGCTGCGAATCAAGGATGGGTAATGGCTAGGATTACTAATTTCCCCTCGGTTGCAAATCTGATTGCAAATGCCGTAAGAATGCTGTAGCAAAGTTCATTCAGTCAACCAAAAATTCTACACAATCCTTTTCCGAAACATTTATGCCTACAGTTCTTTAAACCAAAATCAACATATTCCTATGCATTTTAGTTTTCCAAACATAAGATTAAGCACCAATTTTAATGGGTTGTACAAGGTATTAATATATTCCTATATCATACTCTTACAATATTCAAGCTAGATCCAACCAAAATTAACCTTCCTAGAATTAATTCTAGTTTGTTTCCCGCATAAATTGCTGGCCAAACAATAAACAGAGATTAATCACTCCAACACACTTGAATAAACTGAAACGAAAATCATTGAGCATTCAACATAATATGCAAATCGTCATTACAACCTCGGTTCCATCAATAATCCTAGCTAAGAAAATTAGTTCATGCTTTGTTCAACAAAATCAAAATCAAAAGGAACAACAAGAGAAATCATAGTTCACAGAGAGAAAACAAGATGAATCCCAAAAAATTAAGATACTAGAAGTGAAGAATCAAAGAGATGAGCGTGTGCGAAGTGATGAATTCCTTCTATCCAAGCAATAGCTCACAACTTCCTTCGATCTCCCTCTTTCTCTTATTTTTCCTCTCTGGTTTTTTCTCTCCACTCTCCTTCCGCCCAAAAATGGTGTATATTCGACTGCCCCTTTTTGCTTTTTCAGAAACGGCTCCCTCCTTTTTTTTTTTGTTAACTTTTCTTTTTTATCCCAAGACTCCCACACATGCCCTAGCTCCACGTGCTCTCTTGATTGCTAATATTGGTAACATTTTCACAGCTGTCACGCATAAACATAATGGACAAATGAGTCTTTGCCAGCTGTAAGGCAAGATTGGGGTCCACATGCTCTTTCAAGTTACTTCCTCACTACTGTAACTTTGCTGTAGCATTGCTATAGCATTTCTGCAGCAAAACTGAAGCACTCCAGCAGCAAGACTACCTCTCCTCTGGTCCAGTGGGCCTCCACCCTTTTTCTTGGCATAGTGGGCTCCAGCTATAAAGTAACACAAACTCAAGCTTAAAAATGTGCTAAAAGCCAAAATTATTCATAACGTTTCACTCTTTCTTTAACTAAGACAAATTAATTAATATTAAATAAAATACTAAAACTAAGGCATATTATGTTGAAATAATAACAATTAATAAGCTTAAAAGCATGCTAAATAACTCTATTTCATAGAGTTATCAAAAGTAGATTGGTTTTTTTCCATATCACAGAGGAAAAATCTAAAAGCTTTTGGAAAGTAAAAGTAGAAACGGAGGGGGACTAGCTGGGGATGAAAAATTCGTATCCCTTAACTTCACTGTCTTTGATAGAAATCAATTTAGCCAAGGTGAAGTTTTTCTCCAAAGACAAAAATAAAAAATGAAATTACAAAACCAGATTTTTATTGCTTGAATGCCAATTTCTCTGCTTTTTTTTTTTTTTTTTTTTATAAGAATTTTACGATAATTCTTAAATTTGCATGCAGCCTAAATATATTATAAATTCATTTTACAATTATTTTGATCTTTGATGGTAAATATATACCGAACTTTTTCTGTTTAGTTTTTTGTTTTTTCCTACCTGATTTTTGGTTTTTCCTACCGGATTTTGACTAGAGGATTTTTAACAAAACAAATTTGAAACGTACTTTCGAAGAGAGAGTTCCAGCTCAATCCTTAGAAAACTTCTTGAAGCTAATTGTAGCCTTTTGTTGCTCTTTAGGCAGCTTTCAGCTTTGTTTGCTTTCCAAACCAAACCCCCCTCCCCCCCCCCCCCCCCTTTTCTCCTCTCACTTTTAGACTTTTTTGTATTATTTTTATTTCTTACTTCAAATAAGAAAATATAATAGGGCTAGTTTAGTAATTGTTGATATCTCTTTTTCTACAAGGCCTTCTTCTAAGGCCCAAGCCCAATACTTGTATCTTGTGGTGCGAGTGGGCCCGTTTTGTGTACTCAAACCACGCTCGAAGAACTCACTAGGTCATGGTTTAATTGGTGGGCCATAAGTAATCAAATAGACCAATTTATCCTTGTCAAAGTTAGTTTTTTATCCCACTTGGGGGGTTTCAAATTGGCTTCTCAAGATAAATGGGTGATGGAAAAATAACCAAGAAAACCCATTCTCTTACCTTAGGTAGACCAAAGTATATACATCCACCACAAATTATAGCCCAAAGAGCCCATCTTTTTTCTATTGTGGCCCAAAAGACTCAAAACGTTGGCTCTAGAAGCTTCCGACAACTATGTCAACTACTCCAGTAACCAATACATTCTTTGACCAGTCTCCACAGCAGTCCCTAGTTTGACTCTGGAGACCAAATGTTTCTCCATATTTGCTCTGGCTGCTTGCTTTGGACCAGTCCTTGGCAAGCCACCCACTCCAGAGACGGAAAATCTACTTGTAGAAGCTTATAGGCTTTTGAAAAGCATTGTAACTTTTTCCACCTAGTTATCATCACTTCGCAGTTTTAGTATTCCGTGAAGTCCAAACACATAGCCGTCATTGCTTTGATACTAGAAATAGGATGGAGTGTGTCAGAGGCACTCCAGAGCCCAGAGCTTCTCTATCCAAAGCAACCTCCAAAATGACTCAAGACTAATCCTATAAATAGCTCTCCCTTCTCTAGAGCAAGACACTACACAAACCACTCATCCAGACACCAATACCAACCCACACCACAACACAATCTCTTCACCTCAAACACATCTCTCTCTCTCTCTCTCCCCATCAGAAAACCATCCAGAAGCTAATCCCTAGAGTTAGAAACTCCATATATTTATCAAGCTCCTCATTTCTGGAACATTTCTAGAAACCACCAAAGTCTATCTCTAGAGGCAACTCGTGTTCGTCTCCAGAGCGATCTTGAGCCACACCAAAAAACACTCCCGGGACAGCAGCCCTGTCTCTGGCTTACCTTATCCAAATCTCCATCAACTACTCGATTACTTCTCCCACCTTTCTTCGATCTCACCGGTTTCTTTTAGTCGATTCTCTTGTGCTTTATTGCAGATTCTCATGTTGATTTGACAATGGAGGATGTCGTAGGAGCCATCCTTCTTCGATTTCCTTCTAGCCTAATCGGACCCAAATCATGATGGAGGCCCTATCCTAGTCTTTTGTCCAACTCCATTCAATGTCTTTGGCCACGTCGGAGCCATCACTAGCTAGCCAAAGATTGCCACATTGACACCCCGACATGTCACCCTCCGGATCTACTGGGCCCCACCAATAGTAATGTTTTTGGTGATTCTAAAAGTCCTTTATACAAACTATGAGGCAAATATTGTGTTTGGTAAAAGTATTCATAAGTCATTTGCATGAATACCAATGCATTTTAATAGTTATTTAGAGAAGTTAGGATTTCTAAATTTTGTATCTAGCTTGTACTCCTCTTTTTGCTAGACGTAAAAATAAAAATTCTATCAAAAGCTCAACAACCCAAACTCACCCATAGTAGTAGAGTGATGCTCATCTAAAAGGGATATCTTGATATATCTATTGATTTCTTTTACTATATTATTTTCTTAAAAAAGAAATAATTTGAACTTTAAAGCTGGTTTTTTTTTTTAATAATATATTCGACCAGAACTCACAAGAATATATGATGAATGCCTATTGAATGTATTGTTTAATATCTATGGCAAGTGCTTATTAATAGTATTATTTTACATCCACGTATAAATTATTATAAGTAAATAAACAATGCATAGGAAAAACAATGCTCTACTTGTAGCGAGTTTCTTTCTCATTCCACACAATCCCCCCACCCACCCCCCACCCCCCCAAACCACACACACACAAAGTGTCAAAATGCCATCCCATTTTGATATATACTTTGTTCAAATTTTTAATAAATTATAGCTTCTTTAATTTTGGTACTTTCATTTTGAAATTTCACTTCAACATAAAGTTTAGAAGCCTACAAATTTTTAAAACAAAAACACTACAGAAAGTATCCAAGTACTAGAAGATAACATATGTACAAGGTCAACATAAGTGTATGGACCACGCTTATTTTCCGAAAGCTTAAAAGCTTGCCTATGATACATGCAAACTCTTTTTCCATAATGTCACGAGACATATTTGTCAACGATATTGTCAATACTGTATTGACTATTGATATTTGTAACATTGTTAAATAGGTTAACCTATATATTATCGGCAAAGAAAAAAAAAAGTCCACTTGTCTCGTGACTATATCACACGATGAATATACACAGTGGTGAAGCTACATTGGGCCTAATTATATTAATTTTTTTAATTAGGACTTCCCCTGAAATTTAAAATTACAAAATTTATTAAGATTTTTCTAATAAATTTCACTTATGTCTTAACATTTGATTTATAATACACATTATTTCACACTTAAAATCTCAATAAACGAAAAAGTCAATTACACTATAAAGTCGAACAGTTTTTAATTTAAAATTTAGTTTAACTCATATTCCCGTGAAAAAAAAATTCTTGACTCTACTACTGAATATACTCACAAGTAATGTCCATACTAGATGACTAAAATAACAGCTGTTATAAGTTTTATAAATGTAACAATCTCATAATATTTGACGTTAAACATGACTTGATTGCAAATATGTCATGACAGTTAAAATTGTTTTGACTTAATTCAAAGCCGACGAATGATTTTGACATTTCACGATAGTTTTAAACATCCTTGAATCATGTACACGTGTAGAATGTTGAACACTCACATGACTTTTAACGTTTAAGCGTACCAGAGTACTTTTTTGGCTACACCAAGCAACATCACAAGGCAGTTAATACCAACTCACGTGTCATGATGAGTTGTCATTTTGTTTGTAGGTTTAATTAATTGATTTATCGATCCTTCAAATATCTACTAATAAAAAAAATTATAACTCACATACCACATAAATCGGTATTCAAAAATTAGGATTAAAATTGGTATCCCTAAAGTTTTCTTACAAATAACACCAAAGTCAACGAGAAGGGCTTTATTTATTACAGAGTGTGTAACGCCCCGACCACGTAGGGCCGTTACCGTACTTACTTAACTTAAATACTTAACTTTGCAACGACCCGATTTCGTGGAGCTGTTACCTACCATGTTTACTTAAACATACTTTATCTTAAAAATTACTTTTGCTTTACGTAAAAATACGGAAATGGTTTTTTTTTTTTAAACTAAACTTAAAACTCAAAACTCATACTTATATATATATATATATATGTACTCACTTGAGTACCGAGCTTTAAAACTATTTTTTTTAAAATACTAGTACCATCGACTTATCATAATATAATACAACATATTTTATAAAACATATTTTCCAAAACCCGTGGCGGTGTCCAACCAAAGTTTCGTAGTCTATAGCGTCATCTCTCCACAGTCTTGCATCGAGCATTGCCGGCAGGTTGTTTTCCTACAGCATGAACGTAAGTTGTGCGCTTATGCTCAGTAAGTACAACTTTCTATTCCGCAAAAACATTTCCTTGTAAAAGAATGCATGAATGGATAATGCATGAACCAATTATGCTTTCTTATGATCGATTATGCTTCCCTTATAAACTTAGTTATGAACTTATTATCTTGCTTAACATATGGGCCCCTTGTGTACGTATCAAATGCGCGCAATCTACAGAAAGTTAGTGTTTGTAAGGTCCCTAACAATTCTGGGAATCATATACATAACCCTTCACGCATCAACGGAAGGTCTAAGAATTTTCTTAACCATACATAATCCTCCATGCATCAATGGGAGGTTGGTACGACACCTTGCTTGTCTTGGTTTAGTCTTAGCCTTGTCATGTGATTTATTATCAGTGAGCATGATTACATGATGCCATGATAATAAAACATAAATCATAGTGAACATGCTTCATGATGTTATAATAATAAAACATAAAACGTAAGACATAAACATAAAATATATGCACATCATGTAAATCAATGCATGAATTTTTGAAAAACATGCAAAGCAACAAAAACATTTTACCCATGCTGTAGGCGGAGTTGTACTTACAAGTCATCCTACGCTCTTGGTATATCGTTCCATCAAGGTACAACAACAGGTCATACTCCTGTTTCAAACATGGTATAAGATAAGAGTCGTCTTACTTAATACAAATCATAACATACTAGATCGGTATCCAATCCAATTACCTTTGGTAATCGTAGATACAAATCCTATTATAGTAAACCGATATCCTATCTGGTTACGATTTGTCATACACTTGTTACCATATTCTTATGTAACTTAGTGTATTTTCTTTTCTTTAAAACATCTTGTTTACTTGAGAATGTAAATTAAATATTTCTTATCATAATACTTGAAATTACCTTTTTCAAACCATTTTCATAAAATCTCAGTCTCTTTTTAAAGAGATCATAAACCTTAAAAACTGATTTTAAAGCATCATTTTAATTAACTGGAATGCATGTGTGCAGGAAATTTCCTGTACCATGCACATTTTTGAAAATCATGTGCAGGAATTTCCTATACTCTACACAGTTTTTGAAATCCCATTTTATCTTTAAATCGGTTTAGAATTTGGGAAAAATTTCTTCACGGAAGTTGTAGATATTATTGAAACCTACAACTTTTGTCTTTGATCAAAACTTAAATCTGCCTTTAACTTACTCGTTTCTCCTTTCGAAAAATTCTGACCGTGTACACTATCTGTGCAAGCCAGTTTCGGATTTTGATAAAAACAGAGGTCTTTGGAGCCTTATTTCCAAAAACCATCCATGAGTGCCCATAGGATTTCCAATTTTCTACAACTTTACAGTTTTAACTTTTCCCAAATTCGGCCTCTAAGGGGCTTAAATTTCAGTTTCCAGAAAACTGTCCAGTTTGAATCCGAAAATTGATAGTTTTGAAATTGGTTGGTTTTTGCTTAAAATCCGCACACACTACCTCAAACGGACTAAGACGTGGGCCTACATCAATATGCAGCGCTTTGGATCCATTCCTTACATTCATTCATACACTTGTTTCATCATCATGAAAGCATAATATTGGATAAGCTTCAAGTTAACCAAATTGTGTTCTTAGGTTAATTCTTTAACCAACACACTTAGATTTTGTCCATATTCATCATTCACCAATAACCATATTCAAACATGTGAAAAACATACTCACAAGCACATGGTGAGCAATCATACCCATAACACTCATTCAAGAGAAAAAATTCAAACCCATGCTTAGATCTAGAAATTAAATCATCCTAAGCATAGATCTAGGCATAACCAACCACATAAAATCATAACATAGGACAAAATAAAACTGGTGAGCTTATGCTCTTACAACCCAAGCTTGAAATACATATAAATCTTTGATCAAACTAATGGAAATCTTAGAGGGTTTAGAGTAATACCTCTAAAGCTTTGAAAGGTTGATCTAGGCTTTGGGTTGAAATTTTTTTTCCTTCCTTGCTCCACCAACACCAACCGGCCACTCACCCTCTTTCCCTCTTCTTTATTTTTTTTTTTTCGGTTCCTTAAAGGGAAGTTGAGAGAGAGAACTAAAAACTTTGAGGCTCAACTAAATGGTCCAAACTCAACCTCACATCACCTATTTATAGGTGAAAATTCTTGATTTTGCACAAATTATTTTTATTCTTAAAATTGCATATTAGGGCCTAAAAACAAAATATTTTCCCTTTGGTCCTCTTAGGTGGCCGGCCATGTGGCTGAATTTTGGGGCTAAATCATTTCATAATTATCCATTTTCCATAATTTCCAAAAAATCCCAAAATTCACATATATATCCAAGATTACTTGGCCTCCAAGTAAGGCCGTGTTTGGCCTTTCCTCTTAATATGCAGTCCATTTTCTTACAAATACAGATATTACAAATACTATTTTCAACTATTAACAGTACTGCAATACTAAATTGCAGTCCAGAATTCATCTGCACTTAACTGGACTGCGTATGGATTTTTCTTAAGACTTGAAACTACTTAGCCCTCATTGCTCCAAATATTATTCCTGATTATTCTAGAGCAATCCCATACCTTATTCTTCATTCTGTATCAGCAATGACGGTCAAACACAATATAATTCCTATACTGCTCAATACACTGCAGTACCGTCATGTTCAAGTCATGAATTATCCTGGTCATACATAGCCAGAATAAAATCATAAATCATGATCGAGTCTTATGATACTATAAGAGCTCAAACATACTCTAATAATAAAATTATGAATTTCACATTGATATTCATAATTTTCATGAAACATTACATAAACACAGAGTACGGACTTAAATTTCTTTACATATAAGGAAATCATGAGTCCGTAAAAATTTTCGATTATTACAATCCACCTTACTTAAAAAAATTTCGTCCTCGAAAATTAGAATAATCTTGGGTGGCTTTTCTTCTTATCCTCTTCACGTTCCCATGTTGCTTCTTCACTCTTATAATTTCGCCATAGATCCTTAACTAGAGGTATAACTTTATTTCTTAATACCTTGTCTTCTTATTCCAAAATTTTGAACCGACTTCTCCATATAAATCAGGTCCTTGTGAACCTCGTTTGGCTCATATCATATTGTATCATATAACACTCCTTCTAAGCTAGCAGCTCGAGAAGAACGTTAACTACTAAAAATATATGGATCAAATCTCTAATTTTGTCACGAGACTCTGCAAACTGCAAACTGCATACTTCATACAACATGCTTTCATACTTTCATGCTATCATAACTTTCATACTTTCATAACTTTCATACTTTCATACATTCATACTTTCGTGCGTTCATACTTTCATACATTCATCATACTTTCATACTTTCATTCTTTCATACATTCACACTTTCATACTGCATCACAAGAACTTTCTGCATAAAAAAAAAAAATTTAGCAAGTGTATCATATAACTTGCCACACTTTAAAAGCGTATCATATCATATCATATAACTTTTTCATACTTGAAAAGTATATCGTATCATATAACTTTTTCATATTTGAAACATATTTGAAAAGCATATCATATTTAAAATACTTATCTTTAACTTTAATTGAGGGCTCAGCAAGTGTAGCATATATAAATATTTTTCTTTAAATTTAGATGAAGCTGAGGACCCTCTAGTATAATGTTAATCTTGTGCTATTAGAACCCTTTACTTTTCATAATGACCTCTTTCTTGGAACTCTGTTCCTCAAGGATTTGACCCTTTACTTTTCATGATGGCCCCTATCTTGGAATTTCTCTTCCTCAAGGATTGGCCCTTATATAACATAACATGGGTTGGTTCTAATAAGCATGAGATCAAGCACCATACATAAAAATAACTTCTTTGAATCTTTTTGAAGTTAATCATAGAAAATCATAATAAATAGCATAATTGAAAACATTTTTCAAAACATATTACTGTTCGAGTGTTGCAGTGAAAGGTATACTTATATTAACTAGCTACTTGCTAGATAGTAGAAGCTTCTCTCATTGCTTCTAACATTTAGAAGTATCTAAAACTTCCCATCATTACATAATTTCTATTACTAAGGGATCATATCATCAATTTTATCTTTAAACTCATAGCCATCATCGTAGTCTACTAAATTGTTGTTGGCAACATCCAACTTATGTCTGCGCATTGCCTTGATGTTACCACCGAGTCAAGGCACTACCAAACATTTTAGCATATATAATTTTACTTTTATGGGGCAAAAGTTTCACAATCATGAAACTTAAATTCCTAGTGTCAATTCCTATTCCTTAGAATGAAAAATTCCTGGTTATCACCCTACAGAGGTAAGGCGATAGGTTATCTGATCTCGAAGCCTGTTCATTCCTTATTACTGCTCCAGCAATTATCGTTGCAACTTAGCCACTACAGTTGCAAGATTAGGCTCTTGCGGAATTTTGGTTCGGTCGTATGCGCGGCGAACCATTTTCTAATTCCTAATTCACCACAAGAAAGGATATTTCTAATACCTATTCTTTCATTCATATCTTATCATATCATATCATAGAAACATCGTGTAACGACCCCTCACGGACCGTTTCAGTTGACTTTTTTTTAATCATTTATCTCTTATAAAATTACGGAAAATATTAAGCTTGAAATAAAAATATTTATATAATGGAAAACTTTACTTAGATAATTTTAGAAAACTCTAGAAATTTTTTTTAACTATATCAAAATTTAACTTCATAATTAATATATAGAAATATATGTTTTTTTAAAACCCAATTCATGAAATAATATTTAAGTCCATATGAAACATCTAATCAAATAATAATAAACTAAAGTCTCAAAACTTTATTTGAAATTAAAAATGTCCATCTCATGATCGTTCCTCCCGTTTTCCTATCACATATCGTCCCGCTATCCGCTCCAAGCTCCTCCAATACTATATCTTACCCTTTCCTTTATCTGCTACACGAATTAACTTATATAAGCAAGGGCTTAGTAAGACACTTAAATCTCACAAATTTAAATATATATTTTTCTTTATCATCATAAATATAAACATCATTTAAAATCTTTTAACTTTTAAAACCGTCATATATTGAGCCCGGCGTTGTACCATCATAGCGCACTAGTCACGGAAGGGTTGGGGTAGCAAATCCCAAACCAACGGTGACAAAAGTTCGGTCACCGGACAACATCATCATCATCATCAGCAAGGGTGTACAACGTCATTTTAAAACATAAAATACATATACATACCATATATATAATTTTCATCAAAACGTCATCATAGTAGAAGTATTATTTAAGAACATCATAACATCATCATCAACATCAAAATATATACTTCTCAAATCTTTAATTCATGTTGCAGGTGAGAGTGTACTTACTTAAATGCCTTACTTAACCTTTTCAAATTTTCCGATGGTGACGCGCGATTAAGATCTCCGGTGCTCGCCTTTAGAACTGTTCATGCCATGAATAATAAATATAATAAAATCAACAAAAGCTCATAATAATTCATTAAACACATCCGTCATATCATAGCAGCACCTAAAAGGCCAATTTCATCATTCATTGACATCACAACACAAAAATTGAACAATTTCATGAAATTACAAATCTTTACAGAAACTGCCAGTCAGACCTTTATCCCTTCAAAAATTCAAAAAAATTCATACAGAGCTCCGAATGATTGGAAACAATTTTAAACGAAAGTAGACATCCAGATCTTTCTAATGGTACCTAATTCGTAAAAAATGAAGACCGTTTGGACCCTTAAAGATAGTTTTGAAATTGATTTTTAAAATTTTATCGAAACTGGCAGCCGGACCTCTGCCTATTTGAAAAATCACAAAAATTTACATATGTTTCCAAATGATCTAAAAATGATTTCAAATGAAAATAGACATCCATAGTTTTCTAAAAATATCAAACTTGTTAAAAATCGAGACCATTTGGATCCTCAAAAATAGTTTTGAATACGGACTGCTAAAATTGTATAAAATCTGGCAGCCGGACCTCTGCCTCTTTGAAAAATCATAAAAATTTACATATATCTCTAAATGATATGAAACTAATTTAAAATGAAAATAGACATCTAGGGCTTTCCAAAAATATCAAATTCGTTAAAAATAGAGGCTATTTTCATCCTTAAAAGCAGTTTCGAAAACTTATCATAAAATCTGGAAATTCCAGTAGAAGTGGTCAAATCCGAAAATCATTAAAAATATAAAAAAAAATTATCATCACAATGTATATGATTCATACACACACACGCACACGAAACAGCCCTAAGGCATGTTTCTAACACATAAAATTATTCAATCACCATACCAATGAAATCATAAATCAAGAAATCAAAAACCCTAATTTTGTCTTGTTCACAAAATCAACTATATCACCATTCTTTCGATCATCATTCGATAAACATTTCTCATCCTTTCCTCAAACTCACATGAAGACACTCATCAAGAAAATCATCCAACCCCTCAAATAATCCCAAACTAAAACAAATAACAAAATCATTCTCATCATCAAACAATACCGAAACATACCTTGAAATCCTTTGATTCTGGCTTGAAAGAATTTGGAGGTTTGGCGGATTTTTTTTTCTTCTGTTTGTGCGTGAGAGAGGAGCAGAGAGAGCAGACAAAGAGAATGGGAAAGAAAGGGAAAGGGAGGCTAGGGAAGTGAGAGAGAGAGAGAGAGAGAGCATGTAAAAAGAGAAATTTTGAAAATTATAAACTAATTTGTGAGTAATTTAATCCCAAATAAATTTTGGAAATAATTGGGATTGAATCCTTTGGTTTAATTGTCTCTTAATAGCTGTGGAATGGCTGTCATTAGGGTGTGAAAACGTGTGGGAGGAAAGGGAAACAACTAGGTTAACTTTTAGAATTTTCGCACCTAAAATCACACATGGTAAACTGGTTGGTGACTAGCAGGTATCCAGATAGTATACTGGTCATAACTTCTTACTCTGATATCAGATTTGCACAAATGAGTAGGCGTTGGAAAGCTTATGGAAAGCTCTATAAGTTTAGCTAAATTACAGAATAATTTTTGACATTTAAAGGTTCATAATTGAGTTGGAAATTAACATCATATAAAATAAGTCTTTTTCAGATAACATACTTTCCCTTTTTTTTTTTTTTTTTAACATTAACTTCATCACAAATACTACATACCATATATATAACCTTCATATATATATATATATATATATACGCACAACAAATTATATACAAATATACGTATAGCTAGCTTAATATAATTATAATATATTATATAGACATATACAAATCCATTTACATAACATATCATATTACATATACTAAACAAATTGTCACATAAATTCATCAAATCATCATAAGGAAAATTTATCAATTTGGCACGAACTTTATTCTAGCACATCGAGTCCTCATTGCATCATCTGTGAAAATAACTCAACATAACATTAGAATTAAGAAGTTGCCATCTCATCACATTACCCATATTAATTCTAATGTTAATTTCCAAATATTATTGTTAGTTAGCGTTTGGGGCGTTACACATCATAACTTATTGTATCATGCTAGAGATTTCTTGTGATCTCATCATATCATATCATAAGCTTAGCTTATCCATCACGCTTTCGCTGCACAACTCTGATCCACTGGTAGTAATGGTCCGTGGACTTATTCGGATAAACATGCCAAGCAACAATATAGCTGACGTATCGTCTTATGTACATATCCTGGTATATCTTGGGATCGTAATAATGCAAATGTTGTCCCTTTCCAGGCAGTGGTCCATATCATGGAGTGATTAGGGCTCCAAAGTTTGTTCAGGTGTCGTTAGGAAAAAAAATCATTTAGGAATCTCATCTCAAGATCCCCTATGTCCAGGCACCATGCACGAGCCTCCCCGACCTAGGATCGGCTGGCATGCATAGCCTGAAGATACGCCCCTACATGACATAATCTGAAGAGGATCTCCGTACCGTGCAGCCACTTAGCTAATACAGCTGTTCCCTGAGTCCCATCGACGATGCATGACTCCATTCCCAAGAATGCCAACGAAGCGTCGCCATCCTTTTCAATCATACCTAGGTTTGACACCAGGTTTATGTCTTTATCACAACAATATTATAGCCTCGCATTATTAATATTCAAGAAAATGAGTAAGAAAACAATCTTACAAGAACTGTGGCACCCGGATGGCAGGAAACCCGCTCTGATACCATCTCTTAACGCCCCGACCACGTAGGGCCGTTACTGTGCTTACTTAACTTAAATACTTAACTTTGCAACGACCCGATTTCATGAAGCCGTCACCTTACCATGTTTACTTAAACATGCTTCATCTTAAAAATTACTTTTGCTTTACGTAAAAATGCGGAAATGTTTTTTTTTTTTTAAACTAAACTTAAAACTCAAAACTCATACATATATATATATATATATATATATGCACACACTTGAGTACCGAGCTTTAAAACCATTTTTTTTAAACATCATACTAGTTATCATATACAAGTACCATCGACTTATCATAATATAATACAACATATTTTATAAAACATATTTTCCAAAACCCGTGGCGGTGTCCAACCAAAGTTTCGTAGTCTACAGCGTCATTTCTCCACAGTCTTGCATCAAGCATTGCCGGCAGGTTGCTTTCCTACAGCATGAACGTAAGTTATGAGCTTATGCTCAGTAAGTACTACTTTCTATTCCGCAAAAACATTTCCTTGTAAAAGAATGCATGAATGGATAATGCATGAACCAATTATGCTTTCTTATGATCGATTATGCTTCCCTTATAAACTTATGTATGAACTTATTATCTTGCTCAACATATGGGCCCCTTGTGTACGTACCAAATGCGCACAATCCACAGAAAGTTAGAGTTTGCAAGGTCTCTAACAATTCTGGGAATCATATACATAACCCTTCACGCATCAACGGAAGGTCTGAGAATTTTCTTAAACATACATAATCCTCCACCCATCAACGGGAGGTTGGTACGACACCTTGCTTGTCTTGGTTTAGTCTTAGCCTTGTCATGTGATTTATTATCAGTGAGCATGCTTTCATGATGTCATGATAATAAAACATAAATCATAGTGAACATGCTTCATGATGTTATAATAATAAAACATAAAACATAAGACATAAACATAAAACATATGCACATCATGTAAATCAGTGCATGAATTTTTGAAAAACATGCAAAACAACAAAAACATTTTGCCCATGCTGTAGGTGGAGTTGTACTTACAAGTCGTCCTATGTTCTTTGTATATCGTTCCATCAAGGTACAACAACAGGTCATACTCCTGTTTCAAACATGGTATAAGATAAGAGTCGTCTTACTTACAAAAACCATAACATACTAGATCGGTATCCAATCCAATTACCTTTGGTAATCATAGATACAAACCCTATTATAGTAAACCGGTATCCTATCCGGTTACCATTGGTCATACACTTGTTACCATATTCTTATGTAACTTAGTGTATTTTCTTTTCTTTAAAACATCTTGCTTACTTGAAAATGTAAATTAAATATTTCTTACCATAATACTTGAAATTACCTTTTTGAAATCATTGTCATAAAATCTCAGTCTCTTTTTAAAGTGATCATAAACCTTAAAAACTGCTTTTATAGCATCTTTTTAATTAACTGGAATGCATGTGTGCATGAAACTTCCTGTACCATGGACAGTTTTGAAAATCCTGTGCAGGAATTTCCTATACTCTGCACAGTTTTGGAAATCCCATTTTTCATTAAATCGGTTTAGAATTTAAGAAAACTTTCTTCACAGAAGTTGTACATATCATCGAAACCTATAACTTTTGTCTCGATCAAAACTTAAATCTGCCTTTAACTTACTCGTTTCTCTTTTTGAAAAATTCTAGCCGTGTACACTGTCTGTGTTCTTAGGTTAACTCTTTAATCAACACACTTAGATCATATCCATATACATCATTCACCAATAACCATATTCAAACATGTGAAAAACATATTCACAAGCACTTGGTGAGCAATCATACCCATAACACTCATTCAAGAGCAAAAATTCAAACCCATGCTTAGATCTAGAAATTAAATCATCCTAAGCATAGATCTAGGCATAACCAACCACATAAAATCATAACATTGGACAAAATAAAAATGGTGAGCTTATGCTTTTACAGCCCAAGCTTGAAATACATATAACTCTTTGATCAAACTCGATGGAAATCTTAGAGGGTTTAGAGAAATACCTCTAAAGCTTTGAAAGGTTGATCTAGACTTTGGGTTGAAAATTTTTTTCCCTTCCTTGCTCCACCAACACCAACCGGCCACTCACCCTCTTTCTCTCTTCTTTATTTTTTTTTTTTTTTCGGTTCCTTAGAGGGAAGTTGAGAGATAACTAAAAACTTTGAGGCTCAACTAAATGGTCCAAACTCAACCTCACATCACCTATTTATAGGTGAAAATTCTTGATTTTGCACCAATTATTTGTATTCTTAAAATTGCATATTAGGGCCTAAAAACAAAATATTTTCCCTTTGGTCCTCTTAGGTGGCCGACCATGTGGCTGAATTTTGGGGCTAAATCATTTCATAATTATCCATTTTCCATAATTTCCAAAAATCCCAAAATTCACATATATATCCAAGATTACTTGGCCTCCAAGTAAGGCCGTGTTTGGCCTTTCCTCTTAATATGCAGTCCATTTTCTTACAAATACAGATATTACAAATACTGTTTTCAACTATTAACAGTACTGTAATACTAAACTGCAGTCCAGAATTCATATGCACTTAACTGGACTGCGTATGGATTTTTCTTAAGACTTGAAACTACTTAGCCCTCATTGCTCCAAATATTATTCCTGATTATTCTAGAGCAATCCCATACCTTATTCTTCATTCTGTATCAGCAATGACGGTCAAACACAGTATAATTCCTATATTGCTCAATACACTGCAGTACCGTCATGTTCAAGTCATGAATTATCCTAATCATACATAGCCAGAATAAAATCATAAATCATGATCGAGTCTTACGATACTATAAGAACTCAAACATACTCTAATAATAAAATTATGAATTTCACATTAATATTCATAATTTCCATGAAACATTACATAAACACATAGTACGAACTTAGATTTCTTTACATATAAGGAAATCATGAGTCCGTAAAAATTTCCGGTTATTACAGAGTGTATAACATACATAGATGATTTTCATTAGTACATGGAATATGTAGTTTGATGGTAGCAACATGAGCTACTCATGATATGAAAACAAAGTAAATGTTTCCACCACAAGCTAGCCGTTCTTTATTCGTCTTTATAAACTAAGTTCTCTTAGTAAACTTCAGACCCTGCAATTCAGTAATTAAAGATTAATTAACCATTAATTAGTATCCATTTTAAAATGTAATATGCGTGATCAACAACCACAGATTAGATGATAAATTTATTTAAGGCTATATATGTGTAGCTTACTGAGTATACTGGATGTTGATTTTGCCCGCGTTAGGATCAGCAATCTGAGAAAAAACCTCCTGCGATAGATCAATGGTGGCTTGGCAGCCGGGCGGGGGGCAATAATCAACAATTTTGACCACCACGCTTCCGCCTCTGCATGGTTGCGGCACGCCAAGGTTAGTGGCCCCAGTGCATGTAACTCTGTACATTCTTCCACATGCGGCCCTATTGTCCCATATAGCATCACTTGCTGCCGCTATCATCACTCCATTGTCTTGGTACCCATAGCACGAAGAGGCTGTATAACGCACATTGTTAGATGCAAGGATTTAAGGGAATTGTAATACCCTGTAAATTAATATTATGATCATGGATGTGGAAAGTACCTGAATGACACAGATTTAAAGACCATTGCAGCAACATGATAAAAAAAGCAACATTAAACTAATATGACACAAAATTAAACTAAAGTAAACTATATTTGTGTCATGTTAGTCAAGATAGGAGAATTTGTATCATGTTAGTCAATGGATATAAAAAATGTGGTTATTTGATTAATTTTCTCATGAAAGATATGGTTATAGCGGCCGTGCATAATTATAATGCTGAGCAATATGCACTATATAAAAAAAAGAAAATTTAGTCAAGGAATTTTCCTACAACATATTTTGTCAACACATTTTTGTGTGACTAATTATTATCATTTTTAGCCGTAACCTTTTGACTAATATGCACTTAGTCACAAAATTGTTTTGTGATTAAAACTTTTAGCCATAAGGTTTTACCACGGTGTAACTAAAACTCTTTTCTGCAACAAAAGATCTTGTAGTTAAAAGTTTTAGTCACAACAAAATTTGTTACTAATTGCATGGTTACAGAATTATGGCTAAAAGTCACATTAAGTTGCAGAAAAAAATGTTCCTCTTCCTTGAAGACCTTGTACTGCTTGTTTTTGTTGACAGTGTGCTCAGCTTTACTAAAAGTGAATAGTACGCTACACACCTTCGACACTGGGAAAGCAAGGGTGGAAGACAACTTGACATAGCCTTTAGAGAAGAATCAAGTCAGAGAAGCTGATGAATTAAACAAAATCCACTACGAATCAGTATGGATGAGTATTATCAAAACAAGAATCCTTTCCAATAAATTGGATTACGCTATCACGACCCAAAGAGAAAAGACCTCTAAGGGGGAAATTGGGAGGCCGGTTCTCCACCTGCAACCCTGACTCGGAAAAGAAAGAGCTTTTGGTATAGCAGTCGTTGGTAGGGGTACAGGTGCTGAAAGGCAATGGCCTTAGTCCCGATCAAAAGGAGACACAAGCAAAGGCAGATCCTGTTAGAAATTAATAATCTGGGAATCCCTTCCTATTTGAGAGACAATAGTGGATAAATTGCAATTAAAAGTGTTAAAATAATATTGTGACTAAAAGTTTATTTTTCTGTAATGACATCTAAACCCTGGTGTGAACAAACCAAAACTAGTTCAACCAGTTATATTTTTCTTCCATCAATTTAACTTTTTAGGTCAAAATTTTGAATTTTTCTTTTTATATAACTGCACGTAGCTAAGGAATCCTTTGATTCTTCTTGCTACCTACTCATTAAAAAAATGGGAAGAAAAACTCGGCAGAAACTCCAATTACAAGGAAAAATAAAAGCTTCGTTTGCCTAAAAATTTTACACCATCGACTCATATATTGAACAATTATATAAGCAATTTTTAGGGCACTTTTGATAAAATGCCTCAAAATCGAAAACTTGGATTATTTTTGTCACATAGGAAAAAGCTCTTGCAAGAAATGCCATAAATGACATCAAAAATATTTATTTATCTATTTATTCTAAATATCAATTATAATTCCTAGTTGGTATCCATCTGAGCCACCAAATGGTAACCAGTTGGTTACCGACCGCTAATTGGTTTCCAATCGGTAACCACCGCCACCGGTGGATAACCTATTGGTTACTAACCTCTGGCAGGTTTCCTCTCAATAACTGCAGCTCCCGGCAAGTAACCAAATGGTTACGGATCGCCGCTGATGAGTAACTGGTTGGTTACTAACCAGTAACCGCCATCACCAGCAGGTAACTAGTTGATAACCGACTGTCGGCAAGTGACTACTTGATTACCAACTGATTAACGACTAGAAACTTCTGATTCCATCGGATTTTGTGGGTTTCATCATCGGAATATGTATATATAAAAGAAACCATCATATTTTATTGTATAAACCCTTAAAAATTCAACAAAAAATTACCAAAATTCCACAAAAATCATAAAAACATCAAATGCACAAACCACAAGAAAATAAAAAATCCCCATACCAATAAGTAAATTTTTTCCAAATCCACCAAATCTAAAAAATCGACCGAATCCAATAACCAAAACTTTTCCAAAAAATATATATATATATATATCTACCGAAGACTAGTGGAACGACGATGGGTGGCGACGAGCAAAAATGGCAACTTTGTTTGTTTGTTTGTGTAATAACCGAAATTTTTACGGACTCTTATATGCAAGAAATTTAAGTTCGTACCATGTGTTTATGTGATATTTCATGAAAATTATGAATATCAGTACAAAATTCATAATTTTATCAGTATAGGGTTGAGTTCTCGATATATTAGCTACGAGACTCAACAATAATTTGCTTAGGCAAATATAGGCTAAATGGTTTCAAGTCCCAAGAAAAATTTATACGTAGTCCAATTTTATGCAAATGGATTTTGGACTACAATTCAGTATGATAATACTATTTTAGGACAAAACAGTATTGATATTATCAAAATTAATAAGGAAATGGATTGCATAATTATATTAATGGATTCTTGGAATCAAGTGGATAATTATGCAAGAATTGGAAGTCAAGTAGCACTACATTAGCCGATCACCCGCAGGGACTAAATTGCAAATATTTTGTCCTTAGGGGCTAAAGTGCAATTTTTGGAAAATATGAGATAAGCAAGTGATGTCATCAAGATGATGCAAGCAAGATGATGTCATCAAGGTGAGGTAAGCAAGTAGCTTGGTGAGCAAGCAAATTTTGGTTCACACACATGGCATGGCATGACCGGTGGAAGGTGGACAGGAAAGCCTTGGTGAACAAGCCAAATTTTTGGTTCATGCCCTAGTATGGCCGGTTGTCTTATGGCTTGGAGAGCAAGCAATTTTGCTTGATGATGTCAACAAAGTGATGTAATCAAGGTGACACAAGCAAGGGTGAGGTAAGCAATGCAATAAGCTTGTTGAACAAGCCAATTTTTGGTTCACAACCAATGGCTTGGCCGGCCATTCCATGAATAAGGAAGGGAAATTGTGTAATGATGATGCAAGCAAGATGATGTCATCATGGTGATGTCATCAAGATGAGGTAAGCAAGAATTACTTGGTGACTAAGTAAACTTGGTGAACAAGCAAAACACTTGCTTGGTGAGCAATTAACTTGCCTCCCAAGGCTTTCTAGTGGCCGGCCATCTAGGGACAAGGAGGGAACCCATTTGTTTTTAATGGCAAATGTGGAAATTCAAGTGGAATTAGTGAAATAAAATTTAATGTGGAAAATTGGGAATTTTCCACCTATAAATAGGTGGTGTGTGTGGGATTTTGGCTCACTTAGAGTGACCCCAAAAATTTAGTTCTCTTCTCCCTCCCTCCCTAAAGGCCGACCAAAGAGAAAGAAAAAAAAATGGGGAGTGGCCGGATTCTTGAGTGAGAAATCACCAACCAAGCAACCAAAAGAAATTTTGGTGCTCCTAGGTGAAGGTGAATTCGGCCATGGGTGAGCAAGAAAAGGGAAAGGAAAAATTGGAGGGAATTAGGATGTAGGGAGCTCGGTTTTGGCTTGAAACAATCACCAAGTGAGGTGAAAAATTTTGGTGCCCAATTGGAGGGCAAAACCGTGGGAAAGGAAGAGCTAAGGGAGGAAGAAATTTGGATCCACCAACCCTAACCCATTTCTAGGGTTAGCCAAGGTAAAATCTCCCATAAACCCTAACCTTTTTCCATTTGATTTCATTTGGAAATTTATGTGTATGTTTTCATGTTATTATGGCCAAAAAGTTGGAACCCTAATTGGAGGGGAAGACCGGTTGTCGGTGAAGGGAAAAGGGACAGCAAAAGCCAAGCCCAAATCTTGGATCTAAGTGAGGTATAAATTCTTAAACCCTAAGTATTTCATTTAAATTTCATTTGGGAAATTTAAATGTATTTAAGCTTGGTTTGTAATGAGCATAAGCTCACTTTAATTTTCTGCCCTAGTGAGGATTTTAGGGTATGTGCTTGATTAGTTAGGGTTCTTGGTTTGGTGGTTTCAATATTGCATGTTAAGTGTTTGTTATGTTGATTAGGGTTTATGTGCTTGATGTATGACGTTAATTTTGTGATGCATGGATGTATGTTTTACGTTAGAAACCGCTGCATGTGTGTATTAGAGCTCCCGCGGTGGCTGGTTGAGCTAGATTCCACGTCTAGGACGTAAAACGAACTCTAAACCGAAAAACTGCCAGGTTCGGGTGAATCCTGACCAGTTTTACGGCAAGCCAATTTTGAGGCCTTTAGAGCTCGAATTAGAGAAAACTTAAAACATGAAAGTTGTTCAGAAGGGTTTTTACTAGGGGGTGCCGCGGACGGATTTCCAAATTAAGGCTCCAATGGCCTCCGTTTTTACAGAAAACCGAGACTGGTCTGCCCAGACCTAATCTACACGTCCAGCAAGTTCAAGTTAAAACTGACGAGAATACAAGCAAAACTGGGTTTTTCTCAAAACATGAAAGTTTTAGGATTTTTCAAGATCTAAAACTTTCATGAAGACAACTTTTTCAAATTCAACTCAGATCTTTAAATTGGCACAGTTTTATAAAGACTATGCAGGGAACAAGAAATTCCTGCACAGGATTTTCTAAAAACAGTTTGGAAAAAATTGTATCTTTCTCCAAAATCACTGTTTTGATTATGGAAACTATTCCAAAGGTAGCTTCCAGCCCTAAATGATTTTTACAAAGACCTATTTCAAGAATATGAATTTTTGTGAGTTAAGTAAAAGATTTTTGAAGTTAATTTACCCAAGTTTCCAAAGAAATGGAAACTAGATTTTTTAAACTAAAGTTTAGTAAGTAAAGCGATTACGCATGGTAACCGGGAAGGATACCCGAGTTACTGGGTCAAGCCCAAGGCTCAAAGGTTGACCCAAAGAGGGTTGACCATAGTTGACCGTAATTGACTTTGGTTGACCAAGAGTTTGACTACAATTAACCTTAAGGGTTAGTCAAGATAACCCTAAAGGATACCAAGATTAATAAATTGGGCTAAGATAAAAGGTTAATTGAGGTAACCCAATAATTATGGACAAGAATAAAGCCCAAGGGTAGGAAGGTAACCTAACCCTGACGGTATGTATAAAGGTTTAGTACATGAGGTTATCCAACGTAACCTCTTAAAGATTAATCCGTATTGGGTTATTTTTAAAATAATAGGGTTACTATTTGTAACCCAGTAAGACATCTAGATCTAGTATCGGGGACATATACCTAGAATTACCCATAGTTGTTGGTTGGGATACCAACATTTAATAATTATGATTTATAGTAAGATAGAATGTAAATGATTCTTATCTTACACCCTGTTTGGAAACAGGAGTAGGAACTATTGTCGTGCTATTTTGGGACGATAAATCAAGAGCGTAGGACTACAGGCAAGTATCGAACCTCACCTACAGTATGAAAATAGTAAAGACTATTTTCAATTATATTTTCAAGTATACATGCTATGTTATGCTATGATATGTGATGCCATAATGTGTAATACTATGCTATGATGTGCTAAGTTATGTTATTACATGTTATGCCATGTTATAAAAATGTCATGGTTTCAAAAAAATACTACGTTTACAAAAATGTCATGGTTTTAAAAAAAATGCCATGTTTTCAAAAATGCTATGTTATAGCCAGTGTTAATTATGATATGACATAGTGACATCATGAAGCATGTTCACTAATGTTAAATCACATGGTAAGATAAACAGTAAGGTGTCGTACCAACCTCCCTTAATCGAGGAGGCTACATGTTTAGTGGTGATAATTACCTTCCGTGATCGAAATCCGTGATCGTGAAGGGTCAAGTTAAAATTCCCAGAACTGTTAGGGCCTTGCAAACCCTAGCTTTATCTGAAGGCTGCGCGCTTTCGGTACGGACACTATGGGCCCACATGTTAAGAAAAGATAATTAAAGATTGAGTCTATAATGAAGCATAAGACATTCAATCAATCATAAATGGTTCATGCATAAGTTACATGATGATTGGCATATTTCTAAATGTTTGAAATGTTTTTGTGAGATTATGTTTGTACTTGCTGGGCGAAAGCTCATCAGATATTTCATACTGTAGGTAAGATGCCTGCAGCTTTACTTGGTGGGCCATGGAGACGATGCAGCAAGTGAAGGGCGGTGTGGGATACCACTACGCAAGATTTTCCGCAAATATTTTTAAGTATGAAGTTGTATATGTATGATTAAAAAGAAAATTTATTCTGAAATTTTCGATAAGATAAAGATTTAAGATAAGTAAGTAAAGTAACGACCCACGTCTACGTAGTCGGCCATACGTGGATTGTCAGGGGCGCTACAGTTTGTTTTTTGTTTTTTTTGGCTAAATCCAGAGGACGGCATGAGATAGTGGCCGCGACGGAGGTAGGTTGGGACAGTGGCTTGGGGCAGCGGCAAGAAAGAAGCCGGCAGAGCTTCAGGAGAGAGAAGTTGGTGGGGGGGGGGGGTGAGGAGAGAGAGAGAGAACAGGGTGGAGGAAGAGAGAAAAAGGGAGAGAGATTAGATAGAGAAAGAGGAAAAAAAAAGATATTTGAATATTTTTTAACTTAAATTAATATAAATATGATGTTAATTATCATTATGGCAATTCTTGCAAAAAAAATTCAGTAGTGGCAATTTTCAATTTTTATATCATTTCTATGACAGATAGCCTAATTTGCCCCACTTTTTGTTTTTTATTTTCGTATTCAAATGTAATTACATAAGCACTTTTGAGCTGTGTACTTACGGACATATGGAGGAGTGTAGTACGTTGCTGTTCCATCTGCTGCGATAGCTACCTGGAAAAGGCATGTCAAGAGCATGCCCAAAAACATCATAAATCGCATTCCGATACCCATTTTCAGAAACCAAACGCTAAGATTAAAATATTTTGTGTAGAAACTTGTGTTATAAAGAATAGACTGGTTGTTTCCATTTTTATAGAAGGAAGAAAAATGGTGGGGGCTGGCCGGCGTTGAAAAATCTATTTCCCTTGACATCACTATCTTTGTTAGAAATAGATTTAGCCAAAGTGTAAGGAAGTTTCTTCAAATACAAAAATGAAAGATCTTAATTAAGGCTATGGCCCAAGCTACCTCTACATATTTGATGAGTGTAGATTTAGCCCAAGCTACTTCTAAAAGAAAAATGGAGGGGGCTGGCTAGCGTTAAAAATCCATTTCCTTTCACATCATTATCTTTGTTAGAAATAGATTCAGTTAAAGTGTAAGGAAGTTTTTTCAAATACAAACATGATAGATCTTAATTAAGGTTGTGGCCCAAGCTACCTCTACATATGTGATGAGTGTAGATTTAGCCCAAGCTACCTCTAAAAGAAAAATGGAGGGGGACTAGCTGGCGTTGAAAAATCCATTTCCCCTGACATCATTATCTTTGTGAGAAATAGATTTAGCCAAAGTGTAAGGAAGGTTCTTCAAATACAAAAATGATAGATCTTAATTAAGTCTATGGCCCAAGCTACCTCTACATATGTGATGAGTGTAGATTTAGCCCAAGCTACCTCTAAAAGAAAAATGGAAAGGGACTGGCCGGCGTTGAAAAATCCATTTCTCTTGACATCATTATCTTTGTGAGAAATAGATTTAGCCAAAGTGTAAGGAAGTTTCTTCAAATACAAAAATGACAAATGATATGTCAAAACAGATGCACATAGGGAAAAAAAAAAAAAAAAAAATCCTCCAATGATTTGTAGTTCATCGAAAACGTAATCGTCCAACGTGGTTACCTAACTCTGTTGGTGGCCAAGATGACGAGGATAGCGGCTCAATAAAATTAACACTGTGAAGTTGCTCCTTATTGTCATTCTCGGCTCAACATTGGCATCTGTATTGGATAAAGTCTTATGTTGTTTAATAATGCGTTTGTATAAGAATTTGATATTATTAACACATTTTAAATGAGTTACTCCGCTGAAAACTGTCTACAATGTCAAAACATGAGAGAGTTGTGGATAACGTAAAATTTGTTGGATATCTACTTAAAAAATAAAAAATAAAAAGGTTTTTGTTGGATATCAAAACGATAAATGCAACGGGATGAGATTTTTTAAAAAAATTTTATGACGCTATATGAAACAATTAGTTTTGTACGTAATAGAACGGAGATTCTTGCCAACATTTTGCCGTTAAAGGGGCTTTTTAATCACTTTTTGAAATTCCGATTGCAAAGAGAAAAGTTTACCAAATTTTAAGGAAAATAATATAAATGATCTTAAATGTTATTATTATTTGAATGGAACTAATAACGTCAAAAATAACCTTTCTCCGAATAGAAGAAAGCTTTAAATAATCTCCTAAAATAATTAAAAATAATTAACGCATAAGAATCCTAAGAATGATAGTAAATAGTTACAAGGAAAAATTAGGTAGATAGACAAGTTTTGACAACGTATTTAAAAAAAATTGACATATATATATTTAAGAAAATGACTAGTGGTCATTAAAATGTTGATTAACCCATATAATCAGTCACTGATTTATTTTTTTTCCCTAAAAAAAAGGATCTAGTGGTGGATCTGTCGTTTCCCGTTTTCGAGTCCACACAAGCAGGGACACTCTTCTAAGTTGGTAGGGATTTGAACCTCTGACCTCCCGGTAGATGAGATCCTAAAGTTGCCTCCCATCCCAACTCATACAATCAGTGATTGACTATAGCATATACTCATCAATTAGTTAGTAAATCACTTATTGACGTTTTTTAGAGGAAAAAAAAAACTATCATTTTTTTCAAAATATTTCATATGTCTAGAAAATAAGAATTTAAATTATGGAGTATGAAAATAAGAAATTTGATATAAAGTCTAAAAAAATGGGATTAGATCCTTTGACCTAATTTTACTTGATTTAACTTGAAATTATTTTAAGATCTAAGAACACCATATCCTCATAATCATGCTTAGCAAGGAATTAATGTAGACCAAGTTTCAATTTCCATTAATTAAAAGGAATTTGGATAAGATTATATCCAAAAAAAAAAGATTAACTTAATACTCGTCTCCGATAGATTTTCAGGTAGTAAAATTAGACCCCGAGTTAGCTTAAAGTTCAATGAATTTTGTATACAAGATAAGTTCGAGCCTTGTCTATCTCGAAATTTGACTTGCCCCTGACCTCATAATCCAACCTTGACCCCCATCCCAAAATTCGACCAAGACTGCAATTAGGAAAGCCGTCCTCGACTAATGTCCAGAAACCATAGCTTGATTTCCACCCCGAAACCCAACCACTTCCCTATCCCGAAACTCAACCACCCCGAAATCTTATCCCGACCAGTGTCTCAAAACCCCATCTTGACCCCTGTCCGGAAATCCAATCCCAACCCCATCCTTATCCCAAAACCCAATATTGACTCGAAATTTGTCTCAACCCCCGTCCTGAAACCTGAACCTGACCTCGACCCTAAAACTCGGTCCAGAAACCCAATCTGACCCTAGTTCCGAAACTCGACACCAATCTCGATTCTGAAACTCAACCCCGATCCCAATCCTTATTCTAAAATCGGATCTCAACTCCTATCCTGAAATCCATTATATTATGTGTTTTAAAACAATCATTTACATAAAATTAAATAATATTGCCTAAAATAGAGGATTCTTATCGTATTAGATATCAAATTTTGTTTCGCAAATAATTCCTAATTTCGTATTAAACTATACATTATATTGATATTGCAAAACATTGTATTAAATGATAGCATATGGAGTCCTTAGACAATGTACCAAACATGTTCTTACTTTCCAAACGTGACTAATGGATGAAGGGCATGTTATTGTTCCTCTTCCCTCTTCGTGTTGCTTCCAAAGTCATGTCAAATTTATTGACCGTAGAGGACACGCCCCATTTGCCAAGTTATTTGAGGTGGACTTTGACGACGGTAAGACCTCAACTATAGCTACACCTTTGTCGGCATAATTTACCTTTGAAGTTATATTTGGGCACGAAATAAAAGTGTTGGTGTAAATGTGTCATTCTTATAGAGTGGGTTTTACCTGAATTCATAGAAGGCCATGTGAGTGCTGTAATCTGTGCTCATGTGACGTGCTTAATACATATTGAAGCTTGCACATAAGTCATTCACAAACGACTCCTTGATCAAGCATATTATGAATTCTGATTCGGCCTATATTTCTACCACTCCGGATAAACAATCACGTATAATATATATAGAAGTAACCAAATGTGGCACTGTAGCAGCTCGCCATCGTCCAAAACGATAACGAAACATTTTTGTATTTATTTTTTGGTCCTCTTTTTAGTCCACTTTTTGTTTTTTTTTTTTTTTTAATTATTACTTTCTTCCTCTGGACCATTTTTTTTTAAACTTTTGTATTTAGTTTTTTGGTCCTCCATTTTTGTCCGAATCTTTTTTTTCATTTTATTCCTATTTCGTTTTTTTTTTTTTTTTCCATTTTTTTCATTTTAGTCATTTTTCATATTGATAATTTCTTTCATTTTAGTGATTATATATATATATATATATATATTTATCTTTTTTCATGCCTTTATCCTGGGTCCTTTTTGCAATTTTTTTTTGCTTATTATTTTAATGTTCTCTTACTTAGATAAATTTTCTCCAATTTGTCCAACCTGTGCATAGCACATGCTTTAGACTAATAGGACAACATGTTACATTTGTTCGAAGTTATTTTCGATTGACTGATAGCAATCTACTAGATTATGACCGATAATCTATTGGTGATCTCGGGTCATTGAAGAGTAATAATCTAGTAGATTGACGAGATTACCCTATTAGATTGTATGTCTGTGTAACTGATCGCTGCAGTAATATATATATATTAAGTGTTAATCTACCCAATTAAATTTCCAAAAAAAAAAATAGAAAAAAGAAAAAACAAATCATAGGTCTTTTCTCAACTCTGATCAACAAAGTATAATTTATCAAATCATTTTTTTTTAACTCCACAATTGTAATCAAGTTACATACTAGATTTGTCCGAGTACATAAACAAAATAATGACCCAAAAAAAAAAAAAGAAAACCTCACTAGATTAAAGACATTACGTTAAAAAACGATCCAAAAGTTCACATAAAAAGGGGAGGGGGGGGGGGGGGGGGGGGGGGGAGGGAGAAGAACGAGAAACACACCAAGAAGATCCACAAGAAAATCTCTCACAAATTTACATATGTCGCATCACAATGTTGTGGATTATGACCAAGACACTCTAGAGTTAGAGCACTTTCGTACCTAAAAAACCGACCTTACCCTTGAAAAACTCTCTATTCTAATTAGAGGACAAACTCAAACTTCTATAAAAAGAAGAAGAAGAAGATAAATCAAAACAAGAAACCCTACTCAAATGATATGTCAAAACAGATGCACATAGGAAAAAAAAAGAAAAAAAGAAAAATCCTCCGATGATTGTAGTTCATCGAATACCTAATCGTCCAACATGGTTACCTAACTCTGGTGGTGGCCAAGATGACGAGGATAGCGGCTCAACAAAATCAGCACTGTGAAGTTGTTCCTTATTATCATTCTCGGCTCAACATTGGCATGTGTATTGGATATAGTCTTATGTTGTTTAATAATGTGTTTGTATAAGAATTTGATATTATTAACACATTTTAAATGAGTTACTCCGCCGAAAACTCTGTCTACAATGTCAAAACATGAGAGAGTTGTGGATAACGTAAAATTTGTTAGATATCTACTAAAAAAAAAAGTTTTGTTGGATATCAAAACGATAAATGCAACGGGATGAGATTTTTTTTAAAAAATTTTATGATGCTATATGAAACAATTAGTTTTGTACATGATAGAACGGAGATTCTTGCTAACATTTTGCCGTTAAAGGGGCTTGTCAATCACTTTTTGAAATTCCGATAGCAAAGAGAAAAGTTTACCAAATTTCAAGGAAAATAATATAAATGATCTTAAATGTTATTATTATTTGAATGGAACTAATAATGACAAAAATAACCTTTATCCGAATAGAAGAAAGCTTCAAATAATCTCCTAAAATAATTAAAAATAATAAACGCATAAGAATCCTAAGAATGATAGTACATAGTTACAAGGAAAAATTAGGTAGATAGACAGTTTTTTACAACGTAGTTAAAAAAATTGACATATATATATTTAAGAAAATGACTAGTGGTCATTAAAATGTTGATTAACCCATATAATCGTTCAGTGATTGACTATAACATATTGATACTCGTCACTTCTTAACCTTTTTTAGAAAAAAAAAAACGACAATTTGTTCAATCTAACAAAATCTCAGACATTTACTAAAAAATTTTAGAATGATCATTTGCCAACATATCCCTGATTATAAATAGGCCTCCAAATGGGAACTTTAATGTAGTGGAATTTTATAATAAAATCAAAACACACTAGCGTACAAATAAAAACCAAATAAACATTGCCAAGTTCTAGGAATGCTCATGTGTGGGTGTGTAAATACCAAGTCGATATACAAGCGCATTTCTATTTACTTATTAGAAAGTTTAAAAACATTTTTGGATCGTAATTAGTCGTTTAACATCATGACCTATAGAAAAACCACAACATTTAATTCTTTTTTTATTTTTTATTTTTATTTTTTATGCTAATAGAAATTATAAAACAAATGTTCAGCTAAACGAATTCAAAGATTTTCCATTCATATCCCACAATTCAAATATTCTCCATGTCCCAGACTCCCGCCGTCATCTATTGGATCTCCATTTTATGCTCCCCAAGCCCTTGAAGCTGTCAAAAGGATCATTAAACTTTAGAAGAACATTAATAAGGCAGTAAAATGTTAAAACTCAAAATGACCCTAGCAAGCTCAAGGCAACCTATACTCTCTGTGCTTCAATGAATTTCCATACGTCATTTCTGAAAATAAATAAATAAATTATAAATAAATTCGCCCCTGTATCACACAATCGATAATTTATAGTAAGAAATCTCAGGTTCGATCTTGAGATGGCGTAAAAAATTTAATAATGTGTTAAACAAGTAGAATAGGGGTGCACATGAGTGCTCATCTTAAAAAAAATAAAAAAAATAAAAACCATACTAGCAAAGTATACTGTTTATTTAAAATATAATTTTTTTTTATATCATTACCTTTTTTTAAGTGTTTATTTTTAATCAGTTCAAAAAGGATAAATAAAGGTACGACTGTGTGAAATTAGTTTTATTACGACGAAAATCACCTCTCCTTGTGTCAAAGAAAGCTTCTAAGAATCTCAAAGCTTCAGAGATTCTGGTAAATACTTACAAATAGAAGCCCAAAAGTGAAATTAAGAGGTGTGTAAATTCTATAGTATGAATCAGACCACGTTAACCAAAAAAATAAAAATAAAAATAAAAAATAAAAATAGGTTAACAAACAATTACAAGCTAAGTAATAAATGCCAAATTCTAGCATTGCGTACGCAAGTGGCACCCCGTCCAATTAAAATTTAATATGTGTAAGGGTGCAAATGTCAAGTCTCTATTGAGCTTTACTGTAATGTTTTCTTTTAAAAAATTTAAATCTTTAATTTAAAAAACAAGCTTAAAACGGAGATGCGAACGAATTTTTTTTTATCTGAACTAACCTTTTCCACAGAGGATCTTATCGCTATCGGCGCCAGCGTGCCAACTAAAGTAACAAAGCAATCCCCTGTTCTTAATATAAGAAACCTTTCTTGATATACTCTGCCCATCATCATACCCAATCCATGTCGTCCCGGCATAGCAATAGTCCATCACAACCGTCCCATTAAATACTTTCTGATTATCGGCGATGAATTTCTTGATCTCGGTATACCCCAATGTCAAGTCGCCGGCCAATGTAGGCGCATTCGCCAGCGTGTAAAGTCCGTTCCTATTCGCATCCACCCCTGGTGTAGCCATAGAAAGGAAGCCCCAAAACCGTCTTATTCAAAACCATTAGATGAGTAAACTAACAGCTGTTAGAAGTTTTAGAAATGCAACAATCTCATAATATTTGACGTTAAACATGACTTAATTGCAAAGATGTCATGATAACTAAAACTGTTTTGAATTAATTCAAAACCGAGGAATGATTTTGACATTTGACGATAGTTTTAAACATCTTTGAATGTGCATGTGTCAAATGTTGAACACTCACATGACATTTATCATTCAAGAGTACCGGAGTACTTTTTTGGCTACACCAAGCAACATCACATGGCAGTTAATATCAACTCTCACGTCGTGAGTTGTCATCTTATTTGTAGGTTTAATTAATTGATGTATCAATCCTTCAAATATCTACCAATAATAAAAAAAATGATAACTCACATGCCACAACGATATTCAGAAGTTGGGATTAAAATTGATGTCCCTAAATTTTTCTTACAAATAGCGCCAAAGTTAACGAGAAGGGCATTATTTATTACATAGTGTATAACATACATAGATGATTTTCAGTAGTACATGGTACAAAGAGTTTGACGGTAGCAACATGAGCTACTCATGATAATGAAAACAAAGTAAATGTTTCCACCACAAGCTAGCCGTTCTTTATTCGTCTTTATAAACTAAGTATTCTTAGTAACCTTCAGACCCTGCAATCCAGTAACCATTAATTAGTATCCATTTCAAATGCAATTTGCGTGATCATCAGCCAGAGAGATAAGAAATTTATTTAAGGCTATATATGTGTAGCTTACTGAGTATACTGGATTTTGATTTTGCCCGCGTTAGGATCAGCAATCTGAGAAAAAGCCTCCTGTGATAGATCGATGGTGCCTCGGCAGCCCGGGGGGCAATAGTCGACAATTTTGACCACCACGCTTCTGCCTCTGCATGGTTGCGGCACACCAAGGTTAGTGGCCCCAGTGCATGTAACGCTGTACTTTCTTCCACATGCCGCCCTATTGTTCCATATAGCATCACTTGCTGCCGCTATCATCACTCCATTGTCTTGGTATCCATAGCACGAAGAGGCTGTATAATGCTCATTGTTAGATGCAAGGATTTAAGAAAATTTATGTCATGCTGGTCAATAGATATAAAAAATGTGATAATTTGGTTAATTTTCTCATAAAAGAATTGGTTATAGCAGCCGTGCATAACTATAATGCAGAGCAATGTGCACTATATATAAAAAATTTAAATTAACGTTTAGTCAGGGCATTTTCCTACAACATATTTTTGTCAAAACATTTTTGTGTGACTAATTAATATCCTTTTGACTAATATGCACTTAGTCACAAAATTGTTTTGTGATTAAAACTTTCAGCCATAAGGTTTTACCATGGTGTAACGAAAAAAAATTTCCGCAGCAAAAAGTTTTGTAACTAAAAGTTTTAGTCACAACAAAATTTGTTACTGGTTGCATAGTTACAGGATTATGACTAAAAGCGAAATTAAGTTGTAGAAAAAAATGTTCCTCTTCCTTGAAGACCTTGTACTGCTTATCTTTGTTGACGGTGTACACTACTTTACTGAAAGCGAATATTACGCTAGACACCTTTGACGCTGGGAAGGCAAGGGTGGAAGGCTACTTGACATAGCCTTCGGAGAAGAATCAAGTCAAAGAAGCTGACGAATTAAACAAAAGCCACTACCAATCAGTTTGGATGAGTATTATCAAAACAAGAATCCTTTCCAATAAATTGGATTATGCTATCGTGACCCAAAGAGAAAAGTCCTCTAAAGGGGAAATTGGGAGGGCGGTTCTCCACCTGCAACCCTCACTCGGAAAAGAAAGAGCTTTTAGTCTCGATCAAAAGGAGACACAAGCAAAGGCAGATCCCGTTAGAAATTAATAATCCGGGAATCCCTTCCTATTTGAGAGACAATAGTGGATAAATTGTGATTAAAAGTGTTAAAATAATAATGTGACTAAAAGTTAATTTTTCTGTAATGAAATCTAAACCATGGTGTGAACAAACCAAAACTAATTCAACCAGTTATATTTTTCTTCCATCAATTTAAACTTTTAGGTCAAAATTTTGTCCTTTTCTTTTTTCTTTTAATATAACGGCACATAGCTAAGGAATCCTTTGATTCTTCTTGCTACCTATTCAGTTAAAAAAAGGGAAGAAAAATTCGGCAGAAACTCCAAATACAAGGAAAAATAAAAGCTTCGTTTGCCTGATAAATTTAATACCATAGACTTTTATATTGAACAAATATATAAGCACTTTTAAGGGGTTTTAAGGGCACTTTTGATAAATTGCACAAAATCCAAAGCTTGGATTGATTTTTGTCACATAGGAAAAAGCACTTGCAAGAAATGGCATAAATGACATCATAAATATTTATTTATCTATTTATTTTAAATATTAATTATAGTTATTAGTTGGGATCCATCTGAGTTACCAATTGGTAACCAGTTGGTTACCGACCGCTAACAGGTTTCCGATTGATAACCACCAACGCTGGAGGATAACATGTTGGTTACTGACCTCTGGCAGATTTCTTCTCTGTAACTGCCACTACCGGCAGGTAACCAATTGGTTAGGGACTACCAGTGGTGTTTCCTATTACCAACCACTACCGCCGACGAGTAACCAGTTTATTACTGAACGGTAACCACCACCGTCAGCAAGTGACTAGTTGATTACTGACCGGAAACTTCCGATTTCGTAAGATTTTGCAGGTTTCATCATCAGAATATGTATATATAAAAGAAACCATCAGATTTTATCGTATAAACCCTAACAATTCAACCAAAAATTACCAAATTTCCACAAAAATCTTAAAAAACATAGAATGCACAAACCACAAGAAATAAACAATCCACAATCCAATAAGCAAAATTTTTCCAAATCCACCAAATTTGAAAAATCGACTGAATCCAATAACCAAAACCAAAAATTTTCGTAAAAAAAAAAAAAAAAAAAAAAGATCTGCAGAAGATGGCGGAAAGGCGATGGGTGGCGAATGAGCAAAAAAGGCAACTTTTTTTTTTTTGCTAAAAAAAATATATATGGTGGTGGCTCTGTCATTTCCCGATTTTTAAGTGTGGTCACTGTGACTTGCATGAGATTTCTTTGTCGTAGCCTTGAGGAGGAGATCTTCCATTAGTCGGGAGATCAGCCTCGCCGTGGCTGGAGATCTTCCCTGTCGCAGCCATGAGGAGGAGATCCGATAAGATCTCCTCCGCGCACGGGGAAATCAGCCCCATCGTGGCTCTGGGCGGGAGATCTCTGCCATCGCAACCGGGAGTAGGAGATCGCATGGCAAAACTTGCCGGGACAGAGGTAGGTCGGGACAGTCACTTGGGGCGGCGACAAGAAAGAAGCCAGCAGGGAGGAGAGAGAAGCTGGTGGAGGGGTGAGGAGAGAGAGAGAGAACAGGGTGGAGGAAGAGAGAGAAAGCGAGAGAGAATAGAGAGAGAAAGAGAAAAAAAAAAGGATATTTGAATATTTTTAACTTAAATTAATATAAATATGATGTTAATTATCATTCTGGCAATTCTTGCAAACATTTTTTAGGAGTGGCAATTTTCAATTTACATATCATTTCTATGACAGATAGCCTAATTTTCCCCACTTTTTATTTTTATTTTCGTTTTCAAATGTATATATATAAAGCAGTACTTTTGAGTTGTATACTTACGGACATATGGGGGAGTGTAGTAAGTTGCTGTTCCATCTGCTGCGATAGCTACCTGGAAAAGGCATGTCAAGAGCATGCCCAGAAACGTCATAAATCGCATTCCCATACCCATTTTCAGAGACCAAACGCTATTATCAAAATGTTTGTGTAGAAACTTGTGGTACAAGGAATAGACTGGTTTTTCCATTTTATAGAGGGAAAGTTTAGCAGCTTTTGAAAAGTAAAAGAAAAATGGATGGCGCTGGCCGGCGTTGAGAAATTCATGTCCCTTGACATCACTATCTTTGTTAGAAATCAATTTAGCCAAAGTGTAAGGAAGTTTCTTCAAAGACAAAAATGAAAAAGGAAATTACAAACTAGATTTTTACTGCTCGAATATGCTCGCATATGCCAATTTCTCTCCTGTTTTTATTTCTTTTCCCTATGAAAAAATGTCGATATTCTTTAATTTGCTTGCAGCAATATACAATGAATGCGCCTTTCAGTTTATTAATCTTCGATGTAATAACCGAATTTTTTGATGAAATGTTTTAGTGACTTGATTATAAAATATATCAAAATCTTTTTGTAGTAAAGTTTATGTTACGTTTATAATCTAAGGTTATGAAATGAAAATATTTCAATAAGTGTAGCAATTTAATAATATGTGACATAATATAAGTCATAATATTATTATTTAAAATAAAAAGAAAGTGACTTAATAGTATAATATATGGTAAGAATAAGAATATGCTTCATTAGTGACAAATTAATTTATGTCACATAATATTAGATCCCATAACTTTTGTTCGAAAAGTAAAAGGAAAAGTGACCAATTGACATAAATCATGGTATGTCAAATGACAACAACCCACAACTTGAATAGATTAACAAGTGAGAATTAGCAGTTTAAGTTTAAAACAGATAAGAAGAATACCGGTTGCTAAAATGAAATGCTAGAATTTTATGGCCATGTCTAGAATGATAGAGAACTATATTGCTTACCCTTTTCAATAGATGAAAATTAGACAGCCTATAGCAGTATTAAAACTATAATAAATGTTATACTGACTAACTTTTTCGATATTAAAATTTGAAGGTCAAATTTTATAGCAGCGAAAAATTATATTGATCAATGTTTTCAGAACAAGTACTTAATGAGGAAGTTTTTAAGACAACTTAGGATAATACTATCACGTTGAAAAAACTAGATCAAGAATTTAGAGAAGATTTATCTGTTAAGACAAATATCTAGAAAGTTCCCAATTTAAATTAACTTAAAGAAAATAGTACAGGAATCAAGGGCTAGGATTGAACTAAACTTTTGGCCTCGTTTCCCCCTTTGTGTGCGACATCTCCCAAATCAAAGATGCAAAAGAATTTAACAAAGTTTATGATGGAATTTAACAAAATCTCTTATGGAAGATAATCTTCCATGAATAGTGATAATCTAATTTATGCATCTTGACCTTGACTCCGTCTTTGATCATGATTTAAATTATGGTTAATTTAGAATAAGTATAATTAAGTCTTCAAGAAGTATCAAGACCGTACTACTAAATTAATCAAGCACCATTAATTTTGATCTATAAATAATCATCATTCACCATAACATTTAATCCTTAATCTTTTTAACCACAAGAAAAATCACTTTCCAACTTTCCCTCACTTTCTCCCACTTTGCACCACCCAAAATTTTTTTTGGTCTTATCTCTGCACCTTATGTGCCCCTTAAGGTCCTAGGCTAGGGAAGTTTTTAGTAAATCATAGCTAAGAGATAACAACTTACCATTTGATATACGTCTTAATCAACTTGACGCTTTGAGGTTTAAATTTGTATTAGACTTAGTTAAGCTTCATTAAGCTTGGTTGGTGACACTAAGTGTGTCAAGATCACAATTAACCAATTAACTATAAGAAAAATTCTTACATTTTCCCACATTTACCACATATTTTAACCTTAAGTCATTCTCCAACAAAAGAAAAATTATCTATGTTTTTCCCAAACTTTCTTACATTTTCCACCACCAAAACGCCCCCTTAATCTCCAAAACTCAAATAATTTCTTCAAACTTCCTCACAAAAATCGATCTCCAAGACGTGAAAAACATAGATCCGGTCTTAGACGATTTTTAGTTAGTGTTTCTAGCTGATACATCATGATTTTATCTTCTATATACCCACGGTATTTACAAGTCTAGAAACCAAGAAATACCCACATCGAGGTAAAATTCTATGAAATGATTTTTTAGCCTGATGATTTGGCTGTGTTTTGGTTATGATGGATTCTATGGTTATGAAGGTTATGCTGAATAAGTTTATATGTATGGTCTAGATTTGATTAGGTCATGGTTAGTGCGAAAAAGATTTAGAATCATGATTTTGTTTGTTAAAAAAAATTACATTAAAACGGGTTTTTACGAGTTAAAAACCACTAAGGAAAATTCGGAAGAATTTATGGAATAAGTGTTATGTGTTATGGGTGTTTAAGAGCGTTACAAGTTTTCACAGTCACAAAATTTTGATTTCGAAATTATGATTTCATCATTTTTGAAATAACTGTCAAAATTAATTTACGAAACGTTGATTTATGCTTTTTTTTTTTTTTTATGAAAACGGAGCTTTTATGGGCAAAACTAGATTTTTCACTGAACCTGAAATTTTAGATAACGAAAAAGAATATTTTTCATGAACAAAATTTTGTCAAAGTTCTTACGGTTTGAAAAATACGGATTTTTTCATGTTCAAAAAAACATAACAAAACAGCACTAGTGGGCCTGGACACTGCAACGCCTGGCCTTTTTACTGCTAGGAGCTGTTCAGTGCCCAGGACTCGGCGACACTAGCTGTAGGACATCTCGGCGCCGGCTGGACCAAGTAACTGGTGCTGCAGCGCTGGTGAATCACGGCTTTCTTATGTCTAGAAAATAAGAATTTTAATTATGGAGTACTAAAATAAGAAATTAGACATAAAGTCTAGAAAAATGGGATTAGATCCTCTAACCTAATTTTACTTGATTTAATTAGAAATTATTTTAAGATCTAAGAACACAGTATCCTTATAATCATACTTAGCAAGGAAATAATGTAGACCAATATTCAATTTCATGTAATAAAAAGGAATTTGGATAAGATAATATCCAAAAAAAAGTAGTAAAAATTAGACCCTGAATTAGCTTAAAGTTCGATGAATTTTGTACACAAGGTAAGTTCAAAACTTGTCTTTCTCAAAATCTGACCATGTCCTTGACCTCAAAATCCAACCTTGACCCCCATCCCAAAATCCGACCCAGACTCCAGTCCAGAAAGTGCTTCTCAACTAATGTCCACAACCTAGACCCTGATTTCCACCCCGAAACCCAACCAGTTCCCTATCCTGAAACTCAAGCCCCCCGAAATCTGATCCCGATCGTCCCCAGAACCCGATCCCTACCTCGTCTAAAAATCCTATCCCAACCCATCCCCATCCCAAAACCCAACATTGACCCCGAAATCTAACTCAACCCCCGTCCCAAAACTTGAACCTGACGTCGACCCTGAAACCCGGTCCCGAAACCAAACCTGTCCCTAGTTTCGAAACCTGACACCGATCCCGATTCTGAAACCCGACCCCGATCCCAATTCCTTTCACAAACCGGATCTCACTACTACTGCTTCGAAATCCATTATATTATGTGTTTTAAAGCAATCGTTTAAATAAAATTATATAATACCGCCTATATACAGATGTTTCATGTCATATTAGATATCAAATTCTAGAGTGTTTAGTGAATGAGTTGAGTTTGAGTTGAGTTGAAATTTTTAAGTTTGAATAGTAATTTTTGTTGACTTTTTCAGAAAAATACAAAAAAAAAAAAGTACAGTTTAACTTGAGTTAAACTCAAGTGCCAAACACCCCTGTGTATTGCAAATAATTTCTAATGTCGTATTAAACTGTACATTATAGTGATAGTGCAAAAACATTGTATTAAATAATAGAATATCGAGTCCTAAATGTACCAAACATGTTCTGACTTTCCAAACGTGACTAATGGATGAAGGGCATGTAATTTTCCTCTTCCCTCTTTCTGTGTTGCTTCCAAAGTCATGTCAAATTTATTGACCGTAGAGGACACGCCCCATTTGCCAAGTTATTTGAGCTGGACTTTGACGATGGTAAGACCTCAATTGTAGCTCCACCTTTGTCGGCATAATTTACCTTTGAAGTTATTTTCAAGCACAAAGTAAAAGTGTCGGTGTAAATGTGTCATTCTTATAGAGTGGGGTTTTACCTGAATTCGTAGAAGGCCATGTGAGTGCTGTAATCTGTGCTCAAGTGACGTGCTTAATACATACGAAGCTTGCACATAAGTCATTCACAAATGACTACTTGAACAAGCATATTAAGAATTCAGCTTCGGCCTAGATTTTTACCACTCCAGCGAAACAATCATCTATAAAAAGTACCAAAATGTGGCAGTGTAGCAGCTCCCCATCGTCCAAAACGATAACGAAACATTTTTGTATTTTTTTTTGGTCCTCTTTTTGTCCAGTTTTTTTTTATTACTTTCTTGGTCTGGACCATTTTTTTTTTCATTTTAGTCCTTTTTTACTTTTGTATTTAGTTTTTGGTCCTCCATTTTTTTCCGGATCATTTTTTTTCATTTTAGTCCTTTTCTGTTTTTTTCCCCATTTTTTTCATTTTAGGAGTCATTTTCATATTGATAATATCTTTCTTTTTATTCATTTTATCTTTGTTGGTCTTTTTTTCAAACGGCTTTTTCTAGGGTCCTTTTTTGCATTTTTTTCTTATGATTTTAATTTTCCCTTACTTAGATAAATTTTCTCAAATTTGTCCAACATGTGCATAGCACATGCTTTAGACTAGTAGGACAACATGTTACATTTTTCCGAAGTTATTTTCGATTGACTTATAGCAATCTAGTAGATTATCACCGATAATCTATTGGTCATCTCAGGTCATTGAAGAGTATAATCTAGTAGATTGAGAAGATTACCCCTACAAGATTGTATATCTACTACCCGATCCCAATCCTTATTCGAAACCGGATCTCAACTCCCCTCCCTAAATCCATTATATTATTTGTTTTAAAACAATCATTTAAATAAAATTAAATAATATTGCCTAATATAGAGGTTTCTTGTCATATTAGATATCAAATTCTGTATGCAAATAATTTCTAATTTCGTATTAAACTGTACATTATAGTTATATTGCAAAAAATTGTATTAAATAATAGAATATCGAGTCCTAAATGTACCAAACATGTTCTTACTTTCCAAACGTGACGAATGGATGAAGGGCATGTTATTGTTTCCTCTTCCCACTTTCTGTGTTGCTTCCAAAGTCATGTCAAATTTATTGACCGTAGAGGACACGCCCCATTTGCCAAGTTATTTGAGCTGGACTTTGACGATGGTAAGACATCAATTGGTAGCTCCACCTTTGGTTGGCATAATTTACCTTTGAAGTTATCTTCAAGCACAAAGTGAAAGTGTCGATGTAAATGCGTCATTCTTATAGAGTGGGTTTTACCTGAATTCGTAGAAGGGGGCCATGTGAGTGCTGTAATCTGTGCTCAAGTGACGTGCTTAATACATATCGAAGCTTGCACATAAGTCATTCACAGAATGACTACTCGAACAAGCATAGTAAGAATTCAGCTTCGGCCTAGATTTTAACCACTCCAGCGAAACAATCATCTATAAAAGTACCAAAATGTGGCACTGTAGCATCTCCCCATCGTCCAAAACGATAACGAAACATTTTTGTATTTTTTTTTTGGTCCTCTTTTTTGTCCAGTTTTTTTTTTTATTACTTCTTTGTCTGGACCATTTGTTTTTTCATTTTAGGTCCTTTTTTTACTTTTGTATTTGGGTTTTGGTCTCCATTTTTTTTCCGGATCATTTTTTTTTTCATTTTAGAGTCTTTTTTGTTTTTTTTTTCCCTTTTTTTTTTTTTTTTTTTTTTTCATTTTAGGTCATTTTCATATTGATAATATCTTCTTTTATTCATTTTATCTTTGTTGTCTTTGTTTCACGGCTTTTTCTAGGGTCCTTTTTTGCATTTTTTTTCTTATTGTTTTAATTTTCCCTTACTTAGATAAATTTTCTCAAATTTGTCCAACATATGCATAGCACATTCTTTAGACTAGTAGGACAACATGTTACATTTTTTCGAAGTTATTTCGATTGACTGTTAGCAGTCTAGTAGATTATCACCTATAATCTATTGGTCATCTCAGGTCATTGAAGAGTAATAATCTAGTAGGATTGAGAAGATTACCCTACTAGATTGTATAACTAAACCCGATCCAATCCTTATTCCGAAGCTGGATCTTAACTCCTGTCCCGTAATCCATTATATGATTGTTTTAAAACAATCATTTAGATAAAATTAAATAATATTGTCTAATACAGAGGGTTTCTTGTCATATTAGATATCAAATTCTGTTTTGCAAATAATTCCTAATTTTGTATTAAACTATACATTATATTGAGATAAAACATTGTATGAAATGATAGAATATGGAGTCCTAATACAATGTACCAAACATGTTCTTACTTTCCAAACGTGACTAATGGATTAAGGGCATGTTATTGTTCCTCTTCCCTCTTTCTGTGTTGCTTCCAAAGTCATGTCAATTTATTGACCGTAGAGGACACCCCCATTTGCCAAGTTATTTGAGCTGGACTTTGACGATGGTAACACCTCAATTGTAGCTCCACCTTTGTCGGCATAATTTACCTTTGAGTTATCTTCAAGCACAAAGTAAAAGTGTCAGTGTAAACGTGTCATTCTTATAGAGTGGGTTTACCTGAATTCGTAGAAGGCCATGTTGAGTGCTGTAATCTGTGCTCAAGTGACGTGCTTAATACATATCGAAGCTTGCACATAAGTCATTCACAAATGACTAATTGAACAAGCATAGTAAGAATTCAGCTTCGGCCTAGATTTTTACCACTCCAGCGAAACAATCATCTAGAAAAGTACCAAAATGTGGCACTGTAGCAGCTCTCCCCATCGTCCCAAAACGATAACGAAACATTTTTGTATTTATTTTTTTTTGGTCCTCTTTTTAGTTCACTTTTTGTTTTTTTTTTGTTTTTTTACTTCTTTGTCTGGACCATTTGTTTTGTCATTTTAGCCCCTTTTTTCTTTGTATTTAGTTTTCGGTCCTCCATTTTTTTCCGGATCATTTTTTTTCATTTTTAGTCCTTTTTTGTTTTTTGTTTTTCCTATTTTTTTCATTTTAAGAGTCATTTTCATATTGATAATATCTTTGTTTTTAGTCATTTTATCTTTTTTGTCTTTTTTTCATGGCTTTTTCTTGGGTCCTTTTTTGCACTTTTTTCTTATTATTTTAATTTTCCCTTACTTAGATAAATTTTTTCAAATTTGTCCAACATGTGCATAGCACATGCTTTAGACTAGTAGGACAACATGTTACATTTTTTCGAAGTTATTTTCAATTGACTAATAGCAATCTAGTAGATTATCACCGATAATCTATTGGGTCATCTCAGGTCATTGAAGAGTAATAATCTAGTAGATTGACAAGTTACCCTACTAGATTGTATATCTAACCCGATCCCAATCCTTATTTCGAAACCGGATCTCAACTCCTGCCCTGAAATCCATTATATTATTTGTTTTAAAAACAATCATGTAGATAAAATTAAATAATATTGCCTAATACAGAGGTTTCTTGTCGTATTAGATATCAAATTCTTTTTGCAAATAATTCCTAATTTCGTGTTAAACTATACATTATATTGATATTGCAAAACATATATTTTTTTTTTGTTAATTCTAATGCCCAAGCCAAATACTCGATCCTATGGTGCGAGTGGGCTCGTTTTGTGGACTCATGCCTCGCTTGGGGAACTCATGTCGATTGTGGTTTGATGGACCATGAGTAATCAAATAGGCCCATTTATCCTTGTCAAAGTTGGTTTTTTATCCCACTTGTGGGGTTTCAAATTGACTTCTCAAGATAAATGGGTGATAGAAAAAAAATGAAGAAAACCCATTCTCTTACCTTAGGTAGCCCAAATTATAAATATCCAACATAAGTGACAGCCCAAAAAGCCCATCTCTTATCTATTGTGGCCCAAAAGACCCAAAAGGTTGGTTCTAGAAGCTTCCTATAGCTATGTAAGCCACTCCAGAAATCAAGACATTCTTTGACCAGTCTCCGCAGCAGTCCCTAGTCCTCGCTCCAGAGACCAGATGTTTCTCCACATTTTCTTTGGCTGTTTGCTTTGGACTAGTCCTTAGCAAACCACCCACTTCAGATACCGAAAAGCTTCCTATAGAAGCTTCTAGGCTTCTAAAAAGCACTATAACTTTGACCACCCTAATTATCATCACTTCGTAATTCTAGTATTCCTTGAAGTCCAAACACATAGCCGTCATCCCTTTGATACTAGAAATATGATGGAGTGTGTTACAAAGGCACTCCAGAACCCAGAGTTTTTCTGTCCAAAGCGACCTCCAAAATGACTCTAGACTTCATCTATAAATAGCTCTCCCTTCTCCAGAGCAAGACACTACACAACTACTCATCCAGACCCCAACACCAACCCATACCACTGTTGGGATCTAAATGTGCCCTAAGGATAGAAAATCAATATTAGAATTTTCTGTAAATATGACATTTTGATATTAATAAGAGGTGGTTATTCATGTTTAATAAGTTTTGTCCTATTTACTTTCATTTGTTGATTGTATAGTTATGTTGAGCAAACAAAAAATACTCCTTGGCTGTTAGTAATATATCGGATTACCATATGTATATAGGGTATACATAGAAGAAGTAGTAATTTGATAACAGTCTAAATAAATAGTCCGCAAATCGATGGAATAAGATTTGGGGATCTTATTCATGATAAGATTGTAAAGGTTGTCTACTTCCTTGGAGGGATGGTTTGTCTTGACCATCAGATAGGTTCCGAGTAGAAACTTTAATGTATACCAGTATTGAGGTATGACATTGAACTGGACCTAAAGTGTTAATTGATTCGGTTCAATAATTCCGTTTATAAAGAATCAATGACACTTTGATTATCATCCTGCATTAATCTTAATCCTGAAATGATTACTTGAGCTTGTATCCATGACTTATGTACTTTAATGCACTATAGGTGAGACACTGTTAATTTATGGTCAATATACTTGTGTTTTGGGTGCATGACTTATGGATGGAGAAATCAAGATTCATAGATACGGAATCCATAGCTATGTTAACGATAGTAAATGTTATCTACTTAAAGGCATTATTCGGGGATTGAAAGATAGTATAACAAAGATCTTGGCCATCGGTTTTGTAATATCCAAAAATTTTCACCGAACTCATGATTTTCTTGTATATAAGAAATCTAAAGTTTGTACTATGTGTTTATGTGCAATTGTATGAAAATTATGAATACCAATACAAAAATTCATAATTTTATCAGTATAGGGTTGAGTTCTCGGTAAATTAGCCACGAGACTCCATAATAGGCCTTTTAAGGAAAAAGGCATGACGAAATTTCATGAATTATAATGGTCAAAGTTGACCAAGAAAGTCAAAGTTTGACTAAAATGGTCAAGGGATGACTATACAGTATTATGGCAAAGCAGTATGGAAAAATACTGCGAAAACTGTTTTTTAACGGACAAGATAACATGAATAGGATTTAAAACCTACAATAGGAAAATCAAGCACACCAAGTTAGAAATAAAGGGCAAAAGGGCTTAAGGGAATTAAGAAAAAAAATTCATACAGTCCATTTTACACAGATGAATTTTGGACTGCAGTATAGAATAACAATACTGTGTATTAGTGAGCACAGTATTGGGAAATATCTGTGTTAGCTCAAAAAAATGGACTGCATTTGAAGGAAAAGGCCAAACGAGGCCTAAGGTGGATGACATCACTTAACTTTTTAATTTTGACATCATTTCCTCTATTTAAGGAAAATGATAAAATTTTTCCTTGCTCTACAAGGTTATGGGCCGGCCACCTAAGCTTCCAATTGTGCAAAATTTTGCTTCTTTTGGGGTCAATTTACAATTTTGAAGAATTCTCCAACCTCTATAAATAGGCGAGCTCTTGTTCACAAAAAATTAGAAACCTTAGCTAGATTATGCCCAATTTTTCCCTCACCAAATCCGAAATTTTAGGGTAAGCAAAAACCAAGAGTGATTAAAGTGTTAGGATAGTTAGATTTTTGTGTGGAACCAACAAAAATTTGAAGAAAAATTTGAAACGCATTTGTTGGCTCAAGGCCGGTTGTGGGAGGAAGAGAAAGGGGGGGAGAAAAAAATTTGGGTGTGGCCGGATTTTGTGTATTGGAGTGGCCGGATTCTAGAGCTAGGGGTGGTGGAGAAAAATTTGGAGCCAAACAAGCCAAGGAGGCCGGTTTTGGTGGTGACAAGGGGAAAGGAGAAAAACCAAGGAAGCCTAGCCAAACCCTTAATCCTAATTGAGGTAATTTCTTCTAAAACCCTAATCTTCTCAATTTAAGTTTTAATTGAGAAATTTATGTGTATTTCCAACAAGTTTGTATGAGCATAAGCTCAATTTAAGTTTTGGCCTAGATTAGATTTAAATTTGTGCCCAAGTTTAGGATTTAGAGTTTTGTGCTTGATCTAGAACTAAGGATGGTTTGAGTTTGATTTTTTATGTGCATGCTTGCTTTAATTTTCTTAATTTGCATGCTAAATATTAGTTTATTATATGTCCCCAATCTGCCCTAGTGTTGGTGAATGATAATTTTGTGCTAGGTTGCTAGAAAAACATTAGTATGCTCGCTAGATTTTGTGCAACCGAAAATCATGCAACTTAGTTGATCCAATATCAATTAGGTTTGCATGGTGATGTTAGAAATTGTGATTAAAGAAAATTTATGCTAGAAAACCACTGCATGTGTGTATTAGAGCTCCCGCGGTGGCTGGTTGAGCTAAGTTCCACGTCTAGGACGTAAAACGAACTCTAAACCGAAAAACTGCCAGGGTTCGGGGTGGATCCTGACCAGTTTTACGGAAAGCCGATTTTGAGGCCTTTAGAGGCCGAATTTGGTAAAACTTAAAACAGGAAAGTTGCTCGGAACAGTTTTTCCTAGGGGACAACAGGGACGGATTTGCAAAATGAGGCTCCAATGGCCTCCGTTTTTATGCAAATCCGAGACTGATCTGCCCAGACCTAGTCTACACGTCCAATAAGTTTCAAATTAAAACTGACAAGAATCCAAGCAGAACTGGGTTTTTCTTAAAACACGAAAGTTTTAGAATTTTTCAAGAGCAAGAACTTTCGTGACGACAAGTTTTTCAAATTCAATCTTGATTTTTAAATACAACCTGAATTATAAAAACTGTGCATAGAGCAAGAAATTCCTACACAGGATTTTCTAAAACAATACAGAAAAACTGTATTTTTGCACCAACACCCCTGTTTTGACTATGAAAACTGTTCCAATAGCAGTTTTCAGCCTTTAATGATTTTATAAAAATCTACTTTGAAAACCACGAATTTTATAGTTAAGCAAAGGATTTTTAGCCAAAATCTTCAAATTAGATTTTTAAAAGCCAAAGTATAGTAACAAAAGGTTGACGAATAGTAACCAGGAAGGATACGCAAGTTACTAAAGTTTAGGCCCGATAATAGGGATAGTAACCTGATACTATTCATATATACCTGAATTTAATACCCAAGGTTACCTCAAGTAACCTAACAAGTAACGAATCAAGTTTGGTTAACCACAAATTCTAGGGTTACAATTAGTAACCTAGTAAATGATCGAGACATGTGTGGGGGGGACATATAACTAGAATGTTGGAAAGGTCTCCAGCATTTTATAGGATTCTTATCCTATGTTCTTTTAATAGCAAGAAGGAACCTGCAGTTGCGATCTGAGTTAAAGCAATGAAACCCGGAACCTAGCATATCAGGCAAGTATCAAACCTCACCTACAGTATGAAAATAGTAAAGACTATTTTCAAGTATACTATATATTTTCAGATATACATGCTATGTTGTGCTATGATATGGCGATGCCATGACATGTGATGCTATGCTATGTCTATGATGTGCTAAGTTATATTATGACATGTTATGCCATGTTTACAAAGTGCCATGATTACAAAAATGCCATGTTTACAAAAGTGCCATGATTACAAAAATGGCCATGGTTACAAAAATGTCATGTTTACAAAATGTCATGTTTTAAAAAATGCCATGGTTTCAGAAATGACATGTTTTCAATAAGGCCATGTTATGGCAAATGTTGAGTAAGATATGACATATAGTGACATCATGAAGCATGTTCACTAATGTTAAAATCACCTGGTAAGATAATCAAGTAAGGTGTTCGTACCAACCTCCCTCCCGTGATCGAGGAGGTTACATGTTTCAGTGGTGATATTTACCTTCCGTGATCGTGAAGGGCCAAGTTATAATTCCCAGAACTGTTAGGGCCTTGCAAACTCTACGCTTTGTCTGGAGGCTGCGCGCTTTTTGGTACGGACACTATGGGCCCACATGTTAAGACAAGATAATAAGTTTAAGATTGAGTCTATAAGGAAGCATAAGACATTCAATCAATCATAAATGGTTCATGCATAAATTACATGATGATTGACATGTTTTAAGAGGTTTAAATATATTTTGTGAGATTATGGTTTGAACTTGCTGGGGCGAAAGCTCACTCTTATATTTCATACTGTAGGTAAGAAGGCCTGCAGTTTAATTGGTGGACTATGCGGGACGATGCGGCTGGTGAAGGGCGGTGTGGGATACCACTACGCATAATTTTCCGCATCCAATTTTCAGAAAATATGTTAATATTTCCAAAGTAAATTATGTTTTGTTATATGTATGAAGTTTGAAGACACAAGAAGGTACTTTCAGTATAGTCTGTATGTACGACAAGTTTTTCTCCACAAGATAACTTATGTGAATATGTTTAAAAAAAAAATTTTTATCTCAAATTTTCAAGTAAAGAACAAGTACGTATGGTGTCGACCTGGCTTGGGAAGTCGGGGCGTCACAGGTTTACTTTGTGTTCTCTGGTGGTTTACCAATTGTGTGGTTTTATAATTGATGATTCTTTCAATAGAGAATAATGGAACTTTAAGTTAAACTGATTGAAAAGGTAAAACAGAAAAAGTCCTTAATTCAATCATGGATAACATATGGGGATTAAGCAAGCGATGAATAAATCATGGAAGAAGCGCTACGTTAGAGAGCTTTCGTAATACGGTATGTAAACAGGAGTTCAGCTTTAAACTTTTAGTAGAATAGTATTGAAGTTGATAATTGATGAATAATTAATCTGGGATTAATTTTTCACAATTATAGGAGCCTCTTTACATATTTCCATCGGGTCCCTCTATTAGCTCATCCATATAGCGTCTTGGGATTTGTTCTTAATGAGATCAGTAAATTTAAATGGAATTTAGTAATGCCTATTTAGACATGGTACTCTCTAACATGTAATCCAGAAATGATTGGACATGTGAAATTGTAGACAAATGATTTGTTGACATGTTATTGGTTAATTTGAATTTTGGAAATAAGATTGTGTTTGAATTATATAATTTTGGAAAACAAAATTTTTCTCTCCTAATTAAAATAGGTGCACGTTTTTTTAATTGAATGGAGGAAGAAAATTTTGTTTCAAAATTATTCAAATATATTCCTAACATTAAATTATTAATTGATTTAAATAATGGAGATTATTTGATGGATTTTTCTTTTCTTAAAAGAGGTGCACGGTTTTTGTGAGGAAAGAAAATTTGAAATATTCCATTGATTTAAATTAATTAATATGGATAATGTTTGTGGAAAATATTTATTCAAATAAGTGAATCTATTTAAATTCGAAAAGGTTTAAAAGAAATTTGATTCTAGATAAGACTAGGATCTTTTGACTAGTTTAGATTCTAGATTCAAAATTTGAACCACCAATCAAGATTTATCTCAAAGTGACCGAATTTTTGAGGATTGATTTCCTCTTGGAAAAACGGTTTTATGTTCAATGAATCTAGCCCTAAAGTTGTATGATCTTTGATTCAAAATTTATCTAGAAAAATAATTATTAATTATTTTTAAAGGAGATAATTTTGAAAAGGATTGGGATTTCTATATAAAGGCTAGGAATTCTTGAAAAACTAATTTTTGGTCATTCACTAAGGAGAAAAACGTTTTTGGAGTGAGAGGAAAAATAATTTAGGTTTCTTCCACATCATAAAAATTCGGCCATACTCTTGAGTGGGAAAAAGAGAGAAAATTATGTTAAATCAAAATTGTGAGGAAGGTTAAACCATGTGATTATTTTCATAGGAGGTAACCGGTTCCTGTTTTGCAGTTTTGAAGAAAGAAGTTGGATCATATTCTCAACGAGGAACATAGGAATTGATAAGGAAGGATTTAGACTTCGGAAAGCATTACCTATCGCTTGGATTCATAGAAAGTGTGCCCACACACACTCTGAGACGTGGAACTCGAGAATAATAGAGAAGACACGTTAGTCATCGCTCTAGCAATTCCGGAATCAAGAAATAAGGTACGCTTGATCATGAATTTAATTTATTGTTATATGCATCATGAGCTTCTTTTCTGAATCGGCATAAAAATTTTAAAACTTTCCGCTGTGCCGTAACTTTGATATCGGATCCGATTTTTCCAACAATTGGTATCAGAGCCTACTCATGATCATGTATATAACATAAATTAACTTGATCAAATAAATTTTTGTCTATGCAATTAATGAAATATTTTAGAGAGTTGCACTCTAGGTTTTATTTTGAGTATGTTAATATATTATGAATGGATGCATGGATGAATGAATGCTTTATATTATTTTTATAATATATGATGCTTGTCCAATTTTGCCGGTTATGATTCCATAGAGGTTAGAATTTGTATCTCGGTTTTTCAAGTGTAATAGATGCGGTCTATTATCACCGCTAGGTCGTTCTTTCAATTGATAGAATTTTGTAAGCCGGAAACGGCGTAGGAATTTTTTTTTTAAATTTGGGCTACAATGGATTTGAGGAGATTGAAGATGAACGAAGGTATGGAAATTTTCAAAGGATGTGATTTTTTTTTGATTAAAAAACATTTTTTAAATAAAAAAAATCACAGAATCTTTTTGAAAATTAAATTTTCCAATGATATGTGATCTTGATAATTTGAAAATCAATATTGAAAAATTTAAATTTAAATTTTATGGATATTATTATGAATTTTAAAATTTTGTGATTTAAATTTGAAATTTCAAAATTTCAAAATTTTTTGAATTTTAAAATTTAATAAACCGGATTTTTAATTTTAATTTTTGATATTTTGTAATTTTGATTAAAATTAAAAATCACATATAATCTTTTTGAAATTTAAATTTAATTTTAAATTTAAAAAGATGTGACATTGGAGAAGGAAAACACATTGAATAAGGATACAAGGCATGGATCTGCAAATGAAGGCCGATATATGTTTTGGTTAATTTTTGTAAATTTTGTAATTTTCTTTTCTCTAGGATGGAATCATGATCTATGGCTATTTACATATTTTGCAAACCATAGATGATGTGTTGCTAGATGAATATGTTATACTATTTCGTGATGTATTGATAACATGCCATATAGACTAGGGAGTGCCACTCAATAAATGTTGTTTATGCATGAAAAACAAAAACCCTAATTTAAAGAATGAGTGGGAGAAAGTTTTACACACTAAGACCTATGGCCTCTATCGTTGGTCCAATAGTTACGCATGGTAGTACCTACTACTCGGTTTTGAACCAGGAATTCCCTTCGGATAGGTATCTTACCTAGAGCGCACACTGATTTGGATTTCCGAAAGGATAACAATTTTGGGCATATTTTATGTTTAGATCACCCTTCGGTGGCGGATGTAAAATATGGATTCAAAATTGGAAACGATGGTTACACACTCATGCTACTTTATTAATTAACCCTCCCTCGAGGCTCTGTTATATAAAGTAGTGGCCAAATAAACGATAGTTAATATATATTTAATGGAGTTTGCTCCATGGACGAATATGTATTAATCAGAAGGGATCCGTGTTCTTGGCTAGTTATTCTATGACTACCCCCTCGGTAGCTTAGAAAGCAGAAGTTAGGAATTATCGTTGTAAGGTATGTGTTTTAAGGTTTTACACATGAACATTTAGATGCATTTAGATCTTTTTGTTTCATTACAAAAACCATATTTTATAAACTAATAGGATGTTTGCTCGTACTTATTACATGTTTTCTTATTATAGATCAAATGTCGAGCCCTGTATCTGTGATACTTACGCAAAACAAATTAACTGGCGAGAATTTTAATGACTGGAAAAGGAACTTGCTTATCGTCCTAAACTTTGAGAAACACAGTTTTGTCCTAACTCAACCTCGACCGCCAACCCCTACGATTGATTGCTCCTGATAGGGATTTGTAGCGCTTAAGCGCTGGGACAATTCCAACCTAAGTGACATGTGCTATATCTAACGTGCTCCAAAAATAGCATGAGGAACATCAAACTGTTAGGAAGATCATGGATAACCTGGAGGAAATGTTTGATGAACAAACTATCCAAGCTAAGACCGATGCTATCAAAGGTTCTCATGAACTGCAGGCAGAAGGTTGGAATTCCCATTAAGGTGCACAATGATGAAAGTCATGGCTTATTTGTCTGAAGCTCAGGCCAAATGGGCTGAGATCGATGCTGCACTCAATTGGTCATGGTTTTCCAAACCTTAATCCAAGGATTTCGATTTGTTCATCAAGGCATCCTACAACCTTAACCGGAAGGAGATGTCTTTAACGGAATTGATGAAAGAGTTGCAAGCCTTGTGAACATTTTTAAGGGTCTGGATCTAAGGCTAAGGCAAATGAGGCTGAACCTGGTTCGCCTGCTCCTAATCGCAAAAGGAAGAAGGAAAGGGGAAGAACAAGGGGAACAAGCCTGCGGTGAATACACCTACTTCTAAGAAGTCTACCAAGACTAAGAAGCGAAAGGTGGATCCCAAAAAGGCTAAGTGCTTTCACTATGGGAAGACAGGACATTTTAAGAAGGATTGCCGAGAATACCTGTATATGCAAAAGAAAAAAAGTAATTTCAATATCATGTATCTTGAGGGTTGTTTAGTGGAAGAATCTAAGGACAATTGGGTTATAGATTCTGGAGCTACTAACCATGTTTGTATTTCTCTGCAGGGGTTCAAGGTAATGAGAAGTCTGCATGAGGAGAACTTCACGTTAAGAACCGGTGATGGGACATCGGTGCGAGATGAAGTAGTGGGAGAAGTGCATCTTTTTTTTTTGATGAATTTAGGTTTATTGTTTTGAGACATTGTTTTTATGTTCCTAGTTTCAAGATGAACCTAATTTTGGCTTGTTTAATTAAAGATTCTTATTCAGTTTCTTTAATAATAAAGTTGTTATTAGGAAAAAAAATTCTCTTATCTATAATGGATGGATGCATGGAAATTTTTATTTTATCAAACCTAAGATGCACTCACTGCTTGATACAGAATTGGAAAAGAACTCTAAAAGACATAAGTCTTCTCATTCTAACAAATCACATCTTTGGCATTTACGACTTGGTCACATAAGCCTTAACAGAATTCAAAGGATGGTAAAGGAGGAATGCCTTGACTTGTATGAGGTTGAAACTTGGCCACAATGTGAATCCTGTTTGGAGGGCAAGATGACTAAACGGCATTTTGCTGCCAAGGATGGTCGTGCTGAGGAACTTTTAGAACTTGTGCATACGGATGTTTGTTGTCCCATGAACATAGAAGCACGTGGTGGGTATGAGTATTATATCACTTTTATTGATGATTACTCAAGGTATGGATATGTCTATTTAATGACCCGCAAAAGCGAAGCCTTTAACAAGTTCAAAGAATTTCGGGCTGAAGCGGAGAAACAATTAGGCAAGTCCATTAAGACACTTCGATCAGATCGAGGTGGGGAATACCTATCGGATGAGTTCTTAGGATATTTGATAGAGAATGGGATACAATCCCAGTTGACTGCACCTGGTACTTCCTCAATAGAATGGTGTAGCTGAGAGAAGGAATAGGGACCATATTGGATATGGTCCGGTCTATAATGAGTTACTCCACATTACCTTTGTCATTTAGGGGGCACACCATACAATTGCATGCTATCTTCTGAATAACGTTCCCTCCAAATCGGTTCCTAAAACTCCTTACGAGTTATGGACGAGTAGGAAACCTAATTTGAATCATATTCGAATTTGGGGTTGTCCGGCACACGTCCTTGATAAGGAAGCGTAGAAGTTGGAGTCACGATCAAAAGTGTGCTTGTTTGTTGGCTATCCAAAAGGGACAAAAGGTGGTCTATTCTATAATCCGAAGCAAAATAAAGTCTTCGTTCTACACATGCAACATTCCTGGAGGAAAGTTACATAGAAGACTTTATACCTCGTAGTAAAGTAGTGCTTGAGGAGATGACTTCGGGTTTGGATATTCCTAAAATCACAGAAAACCCTGTGGAAAAAACCATTAAAGAATCAACAACCACAGGAGATTCGTCATAGTGGGAGGATTATCAGGGAACCTGAAAGGTACATGTTCAATGGTGAAGTTTTTGAAGCAGAATCCATAGAATATGTTGATGATCTGGCTACGTACAAGGAAGCTATGGAGGATGTTGATTCTAGTCTTTGGCAAAAGGCTATGAACACCGAGATGGAATCTATGGATTCCAACGGGGTCTGGAAACTTGTAGACTTACCCCAAGGCATAAAAACGATTGGGTGTAAGTGGGTATACAAGAGGAAGAGAGGTGTGGATGGGAAAGTTGAACTTTCAAGGCAAGACTTGTAGCGAAGGGCTATACGCAGAAAGAAAGAATCGACTATGATAAAACCTTCTCGCCTGTAGCAATGCTCAAGTCAATCCGCATTCTTTTATCCATTGTGGCAGCTCTTGATTATGAGATCTGGCAAATGGATGTCAAGACAGCTTTCTTGAATGGCTCTCTTGAAGAAGATATCTATATGATACAACGAAACGGGTTCAAGGCGAAAGGCCAAGAAGACAAGGTATGCAAGTTGCTTAAATCCATTTATGGATTAAAGCAAGCATCTCGTTCTTGGAATATTAGGTTTGATCAAGCGATCAAAACCTATGGATTCGGACAAAACATTGATGAACCATGTGTTTATAAATGTATCAAGAACGACAAAGTGGTTTTCCGTGTACTTTATGTGGATGATATATTGCTTATTGGAAACGATGTGACAACATTATCATCTGTCAAAGTTTGATTAGCCAAACAGTTGACATGAAGGATTTAGGAGAGGCTAGTTATGTTCTTGGTATTCAACTCTTTAGAGATAGAAAGAACAAAACGATAACACTCTCTCAAGCTTCATACATTGATAAAGTACTTGAGAAGTTTTCTATGAAAGATTCCAAGAAAGGTGCCCAACCTTTCAGGATTGGAATCAAGCTTTCTAGAGATGACTGTCCCAAGACATCGGAAGAAAGGGAGCGTATGAAAAATGTACCTTATGCATCAGCGGTAGGTAGTATTATGTACGCTATGTTATGCACTAGGCTTGACATTTATTTTGCGGTTGGTATGATAAGTCAATATCAATCGAATCCGGGACCGAACCATTGGGTTGCGGTCAAGCATATAATCAAGTATCTACGGAGAACGAGAGACTATATGCTAGCGTATTCCGGTCAGGACCTTGATCCTAGAGGATACACAGATTCTGATTTTCAATCAGATGAGGATTCAAGGAAATCGACTTCAAGATCTGTTTTTACCCTTGGAGGTGGTGCCGTTGTGTGGAGGAGTATTAAGCAATCTTGCATTGCTGGCTTGACCATGGAAGCCGAGTATGTGGCAACCAGTGAGGCATTAAAGGAAGCAGTATGGCTCTGCAGGTTCCTTGGTGACCTTAAGGTCGTTCCTGGTATGGATAAAGCTATGGTGCTCTACTGTGACAACAGTGCAGCAGTAGCTAATACCAAGGATCCTAGGCATCATAAGAGGAGTAAGCACATTGACAGAAAATATCACTTCATCAGAGGCTTTGTTGAGAGTGGAAATGTGACGGTTTGCAAAATCGCATCAGAGGACAATCTTGCTGACCCGTTCACGAAGACTTTGGTGGCCAGAAGATTCGAAGAACACGTTGAAGGCATGGGGATGCGTAATATGTCACATTTACTCGCTTAGGGCAAGTGGGAGATTGTTGGGATCTAAATGTGCCCTAAGGATAGAAAATCAATATTAGGGATTTTCTGTAAATATGACATTTTGATATTAATAAGAGGAGGTTATTCATGTTTAATAAGTTGGGTCCTATTTACTTTCATTTGTTGATTGTATGGTTATTTTGAGAAAACATAAAATACTCCTTAGTTGTTGGTAATATATCGGATTACCATATGTATATTGGGTATACATAGAAGACGTGGTAATTTGATAACAGTCTAAATAAATAGTCCGCAATCGGTGGAATAAGATTTGAGGATCTTATTCATGACAAGATTGTAAATGTTGTCTACTTCCTTGGAGGGATGGTTTGTCTTGACCATCGGATAAGTTCCGAGTAGAAACTTTAATGTATACCAGTATTGAGGTATGACATTGGACTGGACCTAAAGTGTTAATTGATTCGGTTTAATAATTCCGTTAATAAGAATCAATGACACTTTGATTATCATCCTACATTAATCTTAATCCTGAAATGATTACTTGAGTTCGCATCCATGACTTATGTACTTTAATGCATTACAGGTGAGACACTGTTAATTCATGGTCAATATACTTATGTTCTGGGTGCATGACTTATGGATGGAGAAATCAAGATTCATAGATACGGAATCCATAGCTATCTTAACGATAGTAAATATTATCTATTTAAAGGCATTATTCGGGGATTGAAAGATAGTATAACAAAATATTGGCCATCGGTTTACTTTGTGTTCTCTGGTGGTTTACCAATTGTGCGGTTTTATAATTGGTGATTATTTCAATAGAGAATAATGGAACTTTAAGTTAAAATGATTGAAAAGGTAAAACGGAAAAAGTTCTTAATTCAATCATGGATAACATATGGGGATTAAGCAAGCGATGAATAAATCATGGAAGAAGCGCTACGTTAGAGAGCTTTCGTAATACGGTATGTAAACAGGAGTTCAGCTTCAAACTTTTAGCGGAATAGTATTGAAGTTGATAATTGATGAATAATTAATCTGTAATTAATTGTTCACAATTATAGGAGCCTCTTATATATTTCCATCGGGTCCCTCTATTAGCTCATCCATATAGCGTCTCGGGATTTGTTCTTAATGAGATCAGTAAATTTAAATGGAATTAGTAATGTCTATTTAGACATGGTACTCTCTAACATGTAATCCAGATTTGATTGGACATGTGAAATTTGTAGACAAATGATTTGTTGACATGTGATTGGTTAATTTGAATTTTGGAAGTAAGATTGTGTTTGAATTATATAATTTTGGAAAACAAAATTTTTCTCTCCTAATTAAAATAGGTGCACGTTTTTTTAAATTGAATGGAGGAAGAAAATTTTGTTTCAAAATTATTCAAATATATTCCTAACATTAAATTATTAATTGATTTAAATAATGAAGATTATTTGATGGATTTTTCTTTTCTTAAAAGAGGTGCACGGTTTTTTGAGGAAAGAAAATTTGAAATATTCCATTGATTTAAATTAATTAATATGGATAATGTTTGTGGAAAATATTTATTCAAATAAGTGAATCTTATTTAAATTCGAAAAGGTTTAAAAGAAATTTGAATCTAGATAGGACTAGGATCTTTTAACTAGTCTAGATTCTTGATTCAAAATTTGAACCACCAATCAATATTTATCTCAAAGTGACCGAATTTTTGGGGATTGATTTCCTCTTGGAAAAACGTTTTTAGGTTCAATGAATCTAGCCCTAAAGTTGTATGATCTTTTGATTCAAAATTTATCCAGAAAAATAATTATTAATTATTTTTAAAGGAGATAAATTTTGAAAAGGATTAGACTTCTATATAAAGGCTAGGAATTCTTGAAAAACTAATTTTTGGTCATTCACTAAGGAGAAAAAACGTTTTTGGAGTGAGAGGAAAAATAATTTGGGTTTCTTCCACATCATAAAAATTCGGCCATACTCTTGAGTGAGAAAAAGAGAGAAAATTCCTTTGAATCAAAATTGTGAGTGTAATACCTAGTTTTTCGACATTATGATTTCTTATAAAGAAATTTAACTTGTATCATGAAGGTATTCATGAAAAAGTCCAATAAGGGTTTTTATTAAGTTTGGTGAGTTCTTATGGTTTTATAAGACTCAAAAATGATTGCTTAACCAAACATGTGACCTTTTGAGTAAAAATGGTAGAAAATTCTATGATTTTCTGTTAGTCAAAGTTTGACCAAGAAAAGTCAACATTGACCGAGAAACTCAAAGTTTGACTAGAATGGTCAATGAGATGACCGTACAGTTATGTGACAGAGCAGTATGGAAAATATACTGCGAAAACCGTCTTTATGAACGGGATAGCACGAATAGGCTTTAAAAACCACCTGAGAAAATCAAGCACACCAAGTTAGAATTAAGGGTAGAAGGGCTTAAGCAAATAAGAAAAAAAATTTATACAGTCCATTTTTACACAGATAAATTTTGGGCTGCAGTATGATATAACAATACTGTGGTATTAGTGACCACAGTATTGAAAATATCTGTGTTAGCCCAAAAGTGGACTGCATATTGAAGAAAAGAGCCAAAACAAGCCCTAATGAGGATGACATCATCTTATCCTCAAATTATGACATCATTAATTAATTAAACAAATGTTGGAAAGAAATTTTAGAGTGTTCTACACCAAGGGTGGCCGGCCAACTAAGAGGGCACATAAGCAAATAGCAAAATTTTTGAGGATTTATGGGCAAAATTGAAAAGTTCAAAAACCTCTATAAATAGGGGTGGGAGGTGCTCATTTTTGTTCACAAAAAATTGTGGAAAGCAACTAAATTATGCCCAAATTTTGCCTCAAAAATCCGAACCCAAGAGAGAGCAAGAGAGAAAAATTAAAACTCAAGGGATTTAGGGATTAGAGTGGCCAGACTTTGATTGGAACATCAACCAAGTGCTCAAAAAAATTTGTGGTACCCATTGGAGGCCAAGAGGCCGGTTGTGGGGGAGGAAGAAGAGAGGAAGAGAAAAATCAAGTGTGGCCGGATTTTTGAAGCTAGTAGTGGCCAGATTTTAGAGCAAGGGTGGCTGAAAATTTTTTGGAACCAATTAGCCAAAGGAGGCCGGTTCTTGGTGGAACCAAGGGAAGAAAGTGAAAGCCAAATCAAGCCTAGCTAACACTTGATTTGAATCAAGGTAATTCCTTTTAAACCTTAAGCTTCTCAATTCAAGTTTCAATTGAGAAATTTAAGTGTATTTTAAGTGGGCTTGTAATGAGCATAAGCTCAATTTAAGTTCTTTCCCTAGTTTAGAATTTAGGGACTTGTGCTTGATTGATTAGTGTCTATGGTTGGTGGTTCATAATGCTTGCATGTTATGTATGTTTAGGGTTTCTATGTTTAATGATGTATGTCTTTAATTCTGTTGGATGACAAAACTTGACGTTAGAAATACGCTGCATGATTGACTCTCAGCTCTCGGCTGCTGCCGATTGAGGTAGGGTGCACGATTAGGACGTAAAATCAATTTAAGTAAAGAAACTGCCAGTTCGGGTGGAAACTGGCCAGTTTTCTGGAAACCCGTTTTTGAGGCAGTTTTCAGCCCTTAATGATTTTTATAAAACTTCACTTAAGAACCACGAATTTTATAAGTTAGATTTTTGGATTTAAACTTACCAAATTTTCCAAGACAAAGGAAATTGTTTTTTTTTTAAACCAAAGTTTAGTAAAACAATGATAACGTATGGTAACCGGAAAGGGATACCCGAGTTACTGGGCCAAGCCCAAAGCACAAGTTTGACCCATAGAGGGTTGACCATAGTTGACCAAAATGTTGACTTTGGTTGACCAAGTTTGACCAATGTCATCACAACACCAAAGGTTACTTATTGTAACCAAATAAGATATTTTTATATGGACATATAACTAAGACTATGTATGCATGTTGGTTAGGTCACCAACATTTTATGGTTATGACTAGAGATCCTTACTTATGTCCTTTATTATAGCAGGGAATAGTCTGCTATTGTATCCCGACGTGGAGCAGCAATATACTGGACATAGTAGACGAGGTAAGTACAACTCCGCCTACAACATAGGCTTTGTTGTGAATACTTACCAAAGTATGTTTGATGAATGTTATATGCTATGATGTATGCTATATGCTGTGAATGAATGCTATGAACGTATGCTATGAATGTATGCTATGAACGTATGCTATGAATGTATGCTATGATATATGCTATGAAGTATGTTAAGATATAAGTCATATTAAGGTTATGATATGGTCAAGATACGATTATGATTTAATTGTGTGAGACATCACGAAGCATGTTCACCAATTAATAAGAATAAGATCAAGAATATGATGATTGAAAAGCAAGTATGATGGCAAGCAAGCTTGCCTGTGTCGTACCGACCCGCGTTAGGTCAGGTTGGACTATGGTTTGAGTTGGAAATAGACTGGCCGCCCCAACCACTCGATAGTTGCGCGCCCGGTATGGACACTTATGTTAAGGGGCCCACAAGTAAGTTAAGACAAGACAAGATATGAAAGTATGTTATGAAAGAATAAGAAAGCATAACGAAGCATAAATGGCTCATGCATGATTAAGCTATGTTATGTTATGGTTAAGTTATGATATATATGGTATGTTATGATGTGATATGTACGTATGTTATGTTGTGTTGTGTCGCGGTATATAGTAGTTGTACTTGCTGAGCGAAAGCTCATTGTCTTACGTCTATGCTGTAGGTAAGCAACCTGACAGCAACTGTTGATACAAGATGGAGGAGCGTGGACAGGCGAACTGTAAAACGTGGTCAATAAAGCCGCTACGCGTTTTGTTCTTCTATGTATATTATTTGTATCCGAACAACCTTATTTAGTCATCATTTATACGCATATTTACTTCGTAAAAAAAATTCCGCTGTCTTCGCTAAATAGGTAAGTACGGTATGTGACGTATGTTAAGTACTTATGTATGTATGTATGGTAACGGCCTGTGCTAGGCGGGTCGTTACAGTGAGGAAGGTTAAACCAAGTGATAATTTTCATAGGAGGTTAACCGGTTCCTGTTTTGCAGTTTTGAAGAAAGAAGTTGGATCATATTCTCAACGAGGAGCATAGGAATTGAGAAGGAAGGATTTGGACTTCGGAAAGCATTACATGTTGCTTGGATTCATAGAACGTGTGCCCACACACACTCTGAGATGTGGAACTTGAGAATAATAGAGAAGACACGTTGGTCAATCGCTCTAGCAATTCCGAAATCCAAAAAATAAGGTACGCTTGATCATGAATTTAATTTATTGTTATATGCATCATGAGCTTCTTTTCCAAATCGGCATAAAAATTTTAAAACTTTCGCTGCACCATAACTCTGATATCGGATCCGATTTTTCCAACAACCATGACACAATCTCTACTCCTCAAACACAGCTTTCTCTCTTTCCATCAAAAACCCACCCAGAAGCTAATCTCTTATGTTAGAAACTCCATATATTTATAAAGCTCCACATTTCTGGAACATTTCTAGGAACCACCGAAGTCCGTCTTTAGAGGCAGCTCGTGTCTATCTCCAGAGCGATTTTGAGTCACACCCAAAAACACTCCAAAGACAGCAGCCCTGTCTCCGACTTACCTTATCAAAATCTCTATCAACTACTCGATTACTCCTCCCACCTTTCTTCGATCTCATTGATTTCTTTTAGTTGAGTCTCTTGTACTTTATTGCAGATTCTCAAGGTGATTTGGCAACGAAGGACGTTCTAGGAGCCATCCATCTTCGATTTCCTTCGAGCCTAATTGGACCCAAATCGTGATGGAGGCCCTACCCTAGTCTTTTCTCTAGCTCCATTCAATGTCTCGGGCCACGCCGGAGTAATCACTAGCCAGTCAAAGATCGCCACATCGACATCCCCGACACATCACTCACCAGATCTACTAGGCCCCATCAATAGTAATGTATTTGGAGATTCTGAAAGTCCTTTATACAAACTATGATGCAAATATTTTGTTTGGTAAAAGTACTCATACGTCATTTGTATGAATACTAATGCATATTAATAATTATTTAGAGAAGTTAGGATTTCTAACTTTTGTTTCTAGCTTGCCAAAAGTAAAAATAAAACTTCTATCAAAAGCACAACAACCCGAACTCACACATAGTAATAGAGTGATGCCTATCTAAAAGGGAGATCTTGATATATCTATTGATTTCTTTTACTAAGTCATTTTCTAAAAAGAAGCAAATAAATAATTTGAACTTTAAAGCTGGTTTTTTTTATATTTATTTTAAATATATTCGGTCACAACTCACAATAAAATATGACGAATGCCTATTGAATGTATTGTTTAATATATATGACAAGTGCCTATCAATTTTATATCTATGTATAAATTATATAAGTAAATGTTGCGTGTTTTTCTTCATGTGTGCTCGCAAGTGAACGAATCGCCACAAGTAATAAAGTGACAAATTGTCGAGTATCGTCCCACAGAGATTGAAATTAAGAAAACTAACTAAGTACTACAATTAAAATGACTCAATTTTATCTAAGCTATCAAAATTAAAAGGAGTTGAAACAAGCAACTAAATTAAGCAATTAAATTAAACTAAGATTAAGCAAAATAAAAGCAATCGAAATTGTAGATTGAAGGGAACTCGATGTTGTGTAAAGCTAGGGGGTTTTGATTTCACTTGACTTAACTTTGCTTATCCAATTCTACGCTTGTTAATCGAATTCATTCAAATCATTAATCGTAGGTGACAAATTTTAATTTCACTCCCTCTCCCGAGTGCTGAGTAAAATAATATGCAAAATTTAATCAAATTAATATCCCTATTAACTCAACCAATTAAGCACTCATTACGCAACCCTACTCTAGTGATTACCCAAGTCATATTAGCCTCTCGAACTTAATATTGCAATGGGTTATGTTTCCCAACTCTCAACATATGAAATTAACTCTCCCGAGCCCAATTTCACACATCTAAAAACTCTAATTTAATGGTAAATAAAATTAGGAAAATAAAGCATAGAGAAACACAAACAATTCAGAATGGGATTCAATCAACAAGCATTAAAATTATCATAACAAAGTCATCATCAAGCTACATCATACCCCCTAGCCTAGAAAGTTTAGCTAGACATCAAAATTCTCAAATCCATAACCAAATTTGAAACAAACATCAGACCCATATTTAAGTGCAAAATCAGAGAGTAAATACAAGTTTAAGAGCTACAAGAGAGAAAATAGTAGAGAGAAGAAGAACTAGTTGAAGAACAAGCTCCCAAGTCTTCAATCTCCTTCAATCTCCAAGAAAAGCCTTCAAACCCTAGAAGTTCTCTCTATTTTTTCATCTCTGGTTTTTGGGTCTCCAAAATTGCTCCTTTCTTCACGTCCCACTCCTTTCTTTTTGTTCGAGTTCCAGGTGGAGAGAAGGCACGCCTCAGCATGCGAGAGCGCGCGGCCGCACGCTGCTGGCTGGGCATACGGGCAGGGCGCGCACTGGTGGGGGCGCGCTGGTGGCTGGGTGCACGGGTAGGGTGCGCGCTGGTGGCTAGGCGCTACTGGGCACGCGCTGGTTGGGCGCTGCTGGGCGCGCGCTGGTTGGGCGCGCCCGCACCTCCGCTGCGGGTTAAACTTGATTTTTCAACTCCAATTCTTCCAAAATCTAATTTTTTCCTTGTTTATCTAAAACACTCACAAACACATTAAACCAATCTAAAAACTTGAAGATTTTGTAAATTATCCAATTTCAAGACATTAAATAAGTGAGTAAAGGCTCACTTATCAGTAAATAAACAAAGCATAGGAAAAACAATGCTCTACTTGTAGCGAGTTTCTTTCATTTTGATATTTCATTTTAACATAACAATAAGTTTAGAAGCCCATAAACTTTTAAAACAAAAACACTATAGAAAGTACCCTAGTACTAGGAGATAACATATGTCATGTAATAGCCAATCTTTTTACAAATTCACGATTTCCTTTTTAAGGAATTGAGGTTTGTACTATGTATGTTTATGTGAAATATATGGTCTGATTTATCAGAATATATATGAGTTCTTATAACATTATAAGACTCAATAATAGTTTACTTAGTCAAGTATGAGGCCTTCTGATGAAAGAGACAGAATAAGGATTTATGATTTTATTCCAGTCAACGTTTGACCAGGATGATTTAAGATATAATTAAGACGGTACTGCAGTATAATAAGTAGTATGAAAATTATACTGCGATAAACCGTCATTACGAAGGAGTGGCCGGTTGGTGTTGGTGGGGTGAGAAGGAAAAAATTTTCTCAACCCAAAGTCTAGATCAATCATTCCAACTTAGAGGTATTTCTCTTAACCCTCTAAGCATTTCATTAAGTTTGATTAATGATTTATGTGTATTTCAAGCTCGGGTTGTAAGAGCATAAGCTCACAATTTTTATGTTGCCCTATGTTATGGTTTTATGTGCTTGGTATGGCCTAGATCTATGCGTAGGTGGTTTGGTTGATAACCCTAAGCATTAATATGGTTATATGCTCTAGAATGGGTTTATGGTTATGATTGCTTACCAAGTGTTTGTTAATTTGTTTTCACATGCTTGAATATGGATGGTTTGTGAATGATGGTTATGTGAATGATCTAAGTATGATGGTTATGGAATTTAACCTAAAAACACAATTTGGTAAGCTAGAAAGTTATCAATTGTTGTGATTTCCATAAAGATGGACAAGTGAGTTATGGAATGTTAAGAACGAATCCAACATGTTGCATGTTGATGTAGGCTCACAGTTTTGTCCGTTTGAGGTAGTGTGCACAGATTTTTAAACAAAAACCAACGAATTTCAAAACTGTCAATTTTCGGATTAAATTAGACAGTTTTATGAAAATTGAATTTTGACCCCCTTAGAGGTCGAATTTGGGAAAAGTCAAAACGGAAAAGTTGTATAAAATTGAAAATCCTAGGGGGCAGTGCAAACAATTTTTAAAAATAAGGCTCCAAAGGCCTCTGTTTTTATCAAAATCCAAGACTGGTCTGTACAGACAGTGTACATGGCCAGAAATTTTCAAAAGAAGAAACAAGCAAGTTAAAGACAGATTTAGGTTATTGACAAAAAAACAAAAGTTGTAGGTTTCGATGAGATCTACAAATTTCATGTGGAAAACTTTTTCAAATTCTTGACTGATTTAAAGATAAAACTAGATTTTCAAAACTTTATAGGGTACATGAAATTCCTGCACAGGATTTTTGAAACTGTGCATGGTACATGAAATTCCTGCACATGCACCTTAAGTTAAACTACAAGGTTGTTTTCAAAAGCAGTTTTCAAAATTTTATGATTTTATAATTCTGATTTCAAAGAAATCACAGTTTTACAAAGAAAACAGTTTTGAAAGAGTTTTGAAATTTTACAAGTGGTTTTTAAAAGGTGATTTCAAGTATTAAATCAAGATAATACTTGAAATTATGAAAACAAGGTACTTTTTAAGAAAAATAAAGAAGACCCACTACTAAAAATTGTGGATTACACGACGGTTATTTACCGTCGTGTAAAGTTTACACGACGGTTAGACAACCGTCGTATAATCCAACGTCGTGGAAGGTACCACGACGGTTCCAAAACCATCGTGGTATCTCAATATTACACGACGGTTCACACCATCGTCGAATCAAGAAATATAGTAGCAAACGCCGCAAATTGAGAACTTTACACGACAGTTTTCCTCAAAAATCGTCGTGTAATGTGTACCATTACACGACGGTTTTGCTCAAAACCGTCGTGTAATTGGACTTGAATTTGAAAAAAAAAATATTCTTTTTTTTGGCAATGGCACACATTACACGACGGTTTCGGAGCAAAACCGTCGTGTAATGTGTGTCATCACTAAAAAAAAAGCCTATTTTTTTTTTTAATTTAAGCAAAAATTCCATATGATTATCCAAAACAAAAATCCATTTTGGCATTTCATCGAGCATATGGTGAGTGGATAAAAACCATGTTAAAAAATGTGTGTAGAGTGTCAAAAACTGTGCACAAAACATTCATCTCCAAAGAGCAACAATTTAAAAAAAACATTCAAACAACACTACAAATTACACTCCACGCAAATTATTAAAGCATTGTGTGTTCGTAGTTTTGTTACAAAACAAGAAATTGAGCAATATGAAAGTTACCTTGCGTTTCTTTAAAGAAAAATAGTCATGGTCTTGATGGGAACACCGTGAGAGAGAGGTGGTGACGACGGCGGCGACGGAAAAAAACCGGGGCTATGGCAGCGGTTTGGGAAAAGTTTGAAGTGGCGACGGTGTGACCGGATTTTAAGTTGGGGAGGACGGGCGAAGGAGGTGGGGAGGAGAAAAGTTTGAGTTGTCTAGAGGGTTGAAGATGAAAATGATGATAAATGAAGAGGAAAGTGTATTTAAGTAATGGGTTTTCGTGCGAATTCTAAAGCATGAAATTTGAAAATTTTGAAAATTTTCGGAGGATTACACGACGGTTTTCTATAACCATCGTGTAATCCAAGGATTACACGACGGTTTACACAACGGTTTTTGTAACCGTCGTGTAATCCTTTTTTTTTGAAAATTTTGAAAATTTTCGGAGGATTACACGACGGTTTTGCTCAAAACCGTCGTGTAATAATCCTCTGAAAATTTTCAAAAGCTCAAAACCGTCGTGTAATAATCCTCCGAAAATTTTCAAAATTTCAAAATTTCAAAATTTAAAATTTTCTATAAAAAAAAAAGGATTACACGATGGTTCTTAGAACTGTTGTGTAATCTCGAGATTACACGATGGTTCTAGAGAACCGTCGTGTAATCCTTCTCTTTTTTTTTTTTTTTGAAATTTTGAAATTTTGAAAATTTTCGAAGGATTATTACACGACGGTTATATAATCCTTCCTTTTTTTTTAAATGGTACCAGATTACACGACGGTTCCAACAAAACCGTCGTGTATCGTGTAATCCGACGGATTACACAACGGTTCATCAAAACCGTCGTATAATCCTTTGTTTACACGACTGTTTTGTCAAACCGTCGTGTAATCTTGTTTAAGACGACGGTTTCACAAAAACCGTCGTATATTTTTCGTCGTGTAAGCCAACTTTTGTAGTAGTGACCCAAGATTTCTTAAACGGTAACAATTTTATGACGAATGGTAGTTGGGTTGGAGACCGACTAATTAATCGATGTATATGTTAAGATTTGTTAAGGAATGTGGTAAGAAGTATTCTTACGCCTTGTTTGAAAACAGGAGTGTAACCTGTTGTCGTGCCGTGTTTGGACAATAGACCAAGAGCGTAGGACGACTTGTAAGTACAACTCCGCCTGCAGCATAGGTAAACTATTTTATCGCTTTGCATGTTTTTCAAAGCTCATACATTAATGTATGTGATACATATGTTTTATGTTCTATGTTGTGGCATCATGAAAGCATGCTCACTAATGATAAATCATATGGTAAGAATGTGATCAAGTTTCAAGTAAGAAACTATTTTTAAGAACAAAACTGTTTTCCAGTAAGAAACTGGTTTCAAGAATGAAACTGTTTTCAAGTAAGAAACTGTTTTCAAGAACGAAACTGTTTTCAGGTAAGGAACTGTTTTCAAGTAAGAAATTGTTTTCAAGTATGATGTTAAGCAAGTTTTCTCGTGTTGTACCGACCTGCCACGAGGGTGGGTTTGGTCCATGGTTTGAGTTAGACTGGGCTGGTCGCCCCAACCACTTCATGGCTGCATGCCACGATACGTACACTCATATTATGTAAGGGGCCCAAAAATATGCTAACATAAGAAGGTATAATTGAGTTGATAAAAAAGCATATAAGCCCCCTACCAGTAATGTGTGGTACAAGACTATGGAGATGGCACTGCGAACTGTGAACACCGCCACGCGTTTTGAAAACTTATTGTATTATGATATGTTGGTTTGAGGATATTGATGTCTAATAATTAGTACTATTTGTAAGATAAGTTGAGATGGTTTGAAACATAATAATCAATTATGTATATACTTATATGTATATATATATATAAGTAGAAGGCATTTTCCTACAACATATTAGTCATGGCATTTTCCTACAACATATTTTTGTCGAAACATTTTTGTGTGACTAATTAATATCTTTTTGACTAATATGCACTTAGTCACAAAATTGTTTTGTGATTAAAACTTTTAGCCATAACGTTTTACCACGGTGTAACTAAAACTTTTTTTCGCAACAAAAAGTCTTTTAACTAAAAGTTTTAGTCTTTTGGTCACAACAAAATTTGTTACTGGTTGCATAGTTACAGGATTATGACTAAAAGTGACATTAAGTTGTAGAAAAAAATGTTCCTCTTCCTTGAAGGCCCTGTACTGCTTATCTTTGTTGATAGTGTACACTACTTGACTGAAAGCGAATATTACACTACACACCTTCGACACTGGGAAGGCAAGGGTGGAAGGCTACTTGACCTAGCCTTCAGAGAAGAATCAAGTCAGAGAAGCTGACGAACTAGACAATAGCCACTACAAATCAGTATGGATGAGTATTATCAAAACAAGAATCCTTTCCAATAAATTGGATTACACTATTGTGACCCAAAGAGAAAAGACCTCTAAACGGGAAATTGGGAGGCCGGTTCTCCATCTGCAACCCTCGCTAGGAAAAGAAAGAGCTTTCGGAACATCAGTCATAAATAGGGGTACAAGCAGTACTGGAAGGCAACGACCTTAGTCCCGATCAAAAGGAGACACGAGCAATGGTAGATCCCGTTAGAAATTAATAATCTGGGAATCCCTTCCTATTTAGGAGACAATAGTGTATAATTTGTGATTAAAAGTGTTAAAATAATATTGTGACTAAAAGTTTTTTTTTTTTGTAATGACATCTAAACCCTGGTGTGAACAAACCAAAACTAGTTCAACCAGTTATATTTTTCTTCCATCACTTTAACGTTTTATGTCAAAAATTTTTCTTTTTCTTTTTTTTCTTTTAACATAACGGCACATAGCTTAGGAATCCTTTGATTCTTCTTGCTACCAACTCATTAAAGAAAAGGGAAGAAAAACTCGACAGAAACTCCAATTACAAGGAAAAATAAAAGCTTCGCTTGCCTGATAAATTTAACACCATAGACTTATATATTGAACAATTATATAAGCTATTTTTAGGGCACTTTTGATAAATGCCACAAAATTCAAAGCTTGGACAGATTTTTTTGACATAGGAAAAAGCTTGGGCAAGAAATGTTATAAATGACATCATTAATATTTATTTATCTATTAATTTTAAATATCAGTTCTAATTACTAGTTGGTATCCATCTGAATTACTAAATGGTTACCAGTTGGTAAACGACCGAACCACCGCCGCCGGCGGATAACCTATTGGTTACTGACCTTTGGCAAGTTTCCTCTCTGTAACTGCCACTACCGGCAAGTAGCCAATAAGTTACTGACCGCCAGCGGTTGTCGACAAGTAACCGGTAACCAACCACCGCTGGTAGGTAACCTGTTGGTAACTGACTGTCGGCAAGTGACTAGTTGGTTACCAACTGATTACCAACCGGAAACTTCCGATTTCATCGGATTTTGTGGGTTCCATCATCAGATTATGTATATTTAAAAGAAACGATCAGATTTAATCATATAGACACTAAAAAATTCAACAAAAAATTATCAAAATTCCACAAAAATCATAACAACATAGAATGCACAAACCACAACGAAATAAACGATCCACAATACAATAAACAAAATTTTCCAAATCCACCAAATCTGAAAAAATCGACCGAATCCAAAACTTTTACCCAAAAAAAAAAAACAAGATACGCAGAAGACTAGTGGAACAACAATGGGTGGCGATGAACAAAAATGGCTATTTTTTTTTAATTAAAAAAAAAGGATCTGGTGGTGGCCTTGTCATTTTCCATTTTTTAAGTGTGGCCAATATGATCTGCCCAAACCTCCACGAGCTGGGAGAGCAGCCTCACTGTGGTCTCGAGAAGGAGATTTCTCTGTCGTGGCCGCGAGGAGGAGATTCTCCGTTCACTAGGAGATCAGCCTCACCATGGATGGAGATCATTACTGTCTCAGCCACGAGGAGGAGATTCGATGAGATCTCCTTCATGCGCTGGGAGATTAGCCCCACCATGGCTTTGGGCGGGAGATCTCTGCCATCGTAACCGGGAGGAGGGGATCGCGTGGTAAAATTTGCTGGCTAGTGTGCGAATGGGGAGAATGAGGAGAGAGGGGAAAAACTTGTGTTGATCTCCTCCACCATCGCAATCTACTCCGGTCCAATCTCCACAATTAGAGATCGCGAAAATTGAAGACTGGCGAGATCTAGAGTGTAACAACCAAACTTTTTATGAAGTCATGATTTCCTTAGATAGAAAGGAAATCCAAGTTTGTATCATGTATATTAATATGAATGCATGATCTGAGACTCAATAATAAGCTTATTATGTCAAGAATGTGGCCTTTTGGTAAAAAGGCAGAATCATGATTTATGTTTTTATTCTGGCTTAAGTATGACCAGAATAACTCATGATCTGTATAAGACAGTACTGCAGTATAATAAGCAGTATTGAAATTATACTGTGGTCAACCGTCATTACGGATGCATAATTAAGAATGAGGTATGGGACCCTCTAGAATTATCAGGAATAATATTTGGAGCAATGAGGACTTAGTAGCTTCAAATCCTGAGAAAAACCTATACACAGTCCAATTAAGTGCAGATGAATTCTGGACTACAATTTAATATTACTATACTGTTAATAGTTAAAACAATATTTGTAATATCTAGATTATTAAGAAAATGGACTGCATATTAAGAGGTAGTGCCAAATGGAGCCCTATTTGGAGGACACCTCATCATGGATATATATATATGTGAATTTTGGGATTTTTTGGAAATTATGGAAAGAATTAAGTGGATAATTATGAAAAGATTTCTTAACCTAAAATGGATCCACATGGCCGGCCACCTAAGGGAACTTATGAGCAAATATTATGTTTTTAGGCCAAAATGTGAAATTTTAAGGAAAAATATAATAATTGTTGGAAAATCAAGAATTTTCACCTATAAATAGGTGATGTGGGGTTGTATGTGAACCACTTAGTTGAACTTCAAAATTTCTAGTTCTATTCCAACTTTCCCTCTAACCCTTAGGAACAAAAAAAGAAAAAAAGAAAAGAGAGAGAGAGTGGCCGGTTGTGTGAAGAGAAGTGAGGAGGAAAATTTTTCTCATCCCAAAATCTAGATCCACCCCTCAAGCTTTAGAGGTATTCCACTTAACCCTCTAAGAATTTCATTAATTAAGTTTTGATCAAGGATTTATGTGTATTTCAAGCTTGGGTTGTAAGAGTATAAGCTCATAAGTTTTATTATTTGCCCTATGTTATGGTTTTATATGATTGGTATGGCCTAGATCTATGCTTAGGATGATTTGGTTGATAGCCCTAAGCATTTATTTGGTGATATGCTCTAGAATGAGTTTTATGGTTTTATGTGCTTACCAAGTGTTTGTGAATTTGTTTTCACATGCTTGAATATGGATGATTTATGAATGATGGTTATGTGAATGATCTAAATATGTTGGTTAAGGAATTAACCTAAAAACACAATTTGATAAACTAAAAAGTTATCAAATGTTGTGTTTTTCAAGAAGATGAACATGTGTATGAATGAATGTTAAGAATGAATATGACGCACTGCATGTTGACGTAGGCTCACGGCTTTGCCCATTTGACGTAGGGTGCATGGATTTTTAAGCAAAAATCAACAAAAAATGAAAACTTCCAATTTTCGGATTTAACTGGACAGTTTTCTGGAAATTTAATTTTGAGGCCCTTGGAGGCCGAATTTGGTAAAGGTTATAACTGAAAAGTTGTAGAAAATTAAAATTCTAGGGGGCTTCATAAACGATTTTTGAAAATAAGGCTCCAAATGTAATAACCCGAATTTTGATGACTCTAGATTTCCTTTGAATGAGGAAAACTTAAGTCTAGATTATATTGGAATGGAATATCGGTATAAGTTTGAGTTCTCAGTTAATTAGCTACGAGACTCAACGATGGATTACTTAGCCTAGTATAAGGCATTTTAAGGAAAATGGCGTGATTAAATTTCATGATTTCATATTAGTCAAAGTTGACCAAAAATTAAAGGGTTGACCAAGAACAGTCAAAGGTATGACTGTACAGTAATATGATAAGCAGTATTGGAAATATACTGCAAAAATTGTCTTTTCGGACAAGATAGCTAGAATAAGCTATGAGACCACCCTAGAAAAATCAAGCACACTAAGTTGGATATCAAGGGCTAGATGGCTTTAAGAAATAAGAAAAAAAATTTACAGTCCATTTTTACGCAGATAAATTTTGGATTGCAGTCAAGATAACAGTACTAAATTATACTGTGTATTAGTAAACACAGTATTGGAAATATCTGTGTTAGCAAGAAAATAGACTGCATTTTAAGGAAAAAGCCAAACAAGGCCTTATGATGATGTCACCCTATTTTAGAATTATGACATCATTTTGGAGAAAGAAAAATGGTGAAAAGAAATAAAAAATGTTGCCACCTTGCACAATGATGGCCGGCCATGTGGAGGGCTAAAATGCTAATATTTTGTCTTAGGGGTAAAAGTGTAATTTTGGAAAATATGATAATGTAATCATGAGGTAAGCACATGATGTCATCAAGATGATGTCATCATGATGAGGTAAGCAAAACTTATGCACCAAGGGGAGCAATGACCGGCCACCACATATAGGGGTGAAATTGCAAAGATTTTATCCTTAGGGGCCAAAATGCAATTCTTGGGAAAATAGGTGATGTAATCATGATGAGGTAAACATGATGATGTCATGATTTTACTTGGAGAACAAGGCTATGGCCGGCCACATGACACCTAGAGAGCATAAATGCAAGAATTTTAACTTTTGGGGCCAAAGTGCAAATTTTGGAAATTTGGTGATGTAAGCATGTGATGTCACCTAGATGATGTCAGCAAGATGAGGTCATCTTACCTTGCTCTCCAAGTAGACAGCCGGCCACCTCACCCTCCCATTGTGCAATTTTTAAATTTTTAGGGGTTTTTGTGCAATTTAGCAAAGTTTCTCCACCTCTATAAATAGGTGAGAGATTTAAATCATTTTATTCAGAAAAAGCAGCCAAATTCAGCCCATTTTCCCTCTCCAAAAATCTGCAATCTCAAGTGGGTGATTGAGTGAAGAAAAAAATTGAGAAACTTAGGGGTTTTGATGTTTGTAGTCTACGGTTTCCCCTAGCAAGTTCAAGCAAAAATTTTGGCAGTTTTTGTGCCCAATTTTGGGGCCAACAGCCGGCTGCCAAGGGGGGGGGTGAGTAAGTGAGAAAATTTGGATTTAAGAGTGCTTAGTTTAGGTGCAAGCAGCCACCAAGAATCAGCCAAGTTTGGTGCCAATTGGTGCAACAAAACCGGCCTTGGGTGGTGTCCTAGGAGGAAAATATTTGTGACCAAACCCTAGCCCCAATTTCTTCCATAAATCAAGGTAAACCATTCTAGATCTTAATCTCTTTCTATTAAGCATTCAATTTGAAATTTACATGTATTTGAAGTTGAAATTGTAAGAACATAAGCTCAATTTATTTTGTGCCCAAAGTTAGGAATCTAGGGTTGTGCTTGATCTAGAATTAGGGGTGGTTTGATTTTTATGTGCATGCTTGCTTTAATTTTCTTAAATTGCATGCTAAATACCAGTTTATTATATGTCCCCAATCTGTCCTAGTGTTGGTGAATGATAATTTTGTGCTAGGTTGCTAGAATTTAATTATTATGCTTGCTAGGTTTTGTGCAACCGAAATCATGCAACTTAGTTGATCCAATATCAATTAGGTTTGCATGGTGATGTTAGAAATTGTGATTAAAGAAAATTTACACTAGAAAACCGCTGCATGTGTGTATTAGAGCTCCCGCGGTCACTGGTTGAGCTAGATTCCACGTCTAGGACGTAAAACGAACTCTAAACCGAAAAACTGCCAGGTTCGGGTGGATCCTGACCAGTTTTACGGCAAGCAGACTTTGAGGCCTTTAGAGGCCGAATTTGGAAAAACTTAAGACACAAAAGTTGCTCGGAACAGTTTTTCCTAGGGGGCATTGCAAACGGATTTGCAAAATGAGGCTCCAATGGCCTCCGTTTTTATGAAAATCCGAGGCTGATCTGCCCAGACCTAGTCTACACGTCCAGTAAGTTTCAAATTAAAACTGACAAGAATCCAAGCAGAACTGGGTTTTTCTTAAAACACGAAAGTTTTAGAATTTGTTAAGAGCAAGAACTTTCGTGAAGACAAGTGTTTCAAATTCAATTGGGATTTTTAAATAAAACCTGAACTATAAAAACTGTGCATAGAGCAAGAAATTCCTGCACAGGATTTTCTAAAACAATGCAGAAAAACTGTATTTTTACACCAATACCCTTGTTTTGACTATAAAAACTGTTCCAAAGGCAGTTTTCAGCCTTTAATGATTTTTATAAAGCCCCACTTAAGAACCACGAATTTTATAAGTTAAATTTTTGGATCTAAACTTACCAAATTTTCCAAGACAAAGGAAAGCCAAGGTTTGGTAAAACAATGATAACGGATGGTAACCGGGAAGGATACCCGAGTTACTGGGCCAAGCTCAAAGCCCAAGTTTGACCCATAGAGGGTTGACCATAGTTGACCAAAATGTTGACTTTGGTTGACTAAGTTTGACCAAGGATATCACACCAAAGGTTACTTATTGTAACCAAATAAGATATTTTATAGGGGACATATAACTAAGACTATGTCTGCATGTTGGTTAGGTCACCAAAATTTTACGGTTATGACTAGAGATCCTTACCTATGTCCTTTATTATAGCAGGAGATAGTCTGCTATTGTATCCTGACATGGAGCAGCAAAGGACATAGTATACGAGGTAAATACAAACCTCACCTACAGTATGGAAAATAATAAGTTATTTTCAAATATATGACATGACCCATGTATGCTATGTTATGTCATGCTATATTATGTCGTGCTATGTTATGTTATGTCATGCTATGATAGAATGCTATATTTTCAAGTATGCCATGTTTTCAAGAATGCCACATTTTTAAGAATGCCATGTAAATGTTAAGTTATGGTATAGTGACATCATGATGCATGTTCACTAATGTTAAATCACATGGTAAGAAAATACAAACAAGGTGTCGTACCAACCTCCCACCAGGTGGAGGATACATGTTCAAGTCAAGTTATGATATTTAACCTCACATTGATACGTGAGGGTCAAGTTTATAATTCCCAGAACTGTTAGGGCCTTGCAAACCCTAGCTTTGTTTGGAGGCTGCGCGCTTTTGGTACGTACACTATGGGCCCACATGTTAAGACAAGATAATAAGTTCAAGATTAAGTCCATAATAAAGCATAAGACTTTCAAATCGATCATAAATGGATCATGCATAAATTACATGATGATTGACATGTTTTCTTTGAGGTTTAAAATGTTTTGTGAGATTATGTTTGTACTTGCTGGGCGAAAGCTCATCAGATATTTCATACTGTAGGTAAGATGCCTGCAGCTTTACTTGGTGGGCCATGGAGACGATGCAGAAAGTGAAGGGCGGTGTGGGATACCACTACGCAAGAATTCCGCAAACTCTTTAAGTATGATGTTGTAGATGTATGATCAAGAAATATGTACCATGTTATGTATGGAATGTTTTAAAGTCCGGTTTAAAAGGTTTTGTGTTACCTTTTAATCGGTTTAACAAGTAATGGGTAGGCATGGTGAAGTTTACTCATAAGTACAAGTTTATTTATGTTATGAGAGAAAAAAAAATTTAATCTCAAATTTTCAAGTAAGATAAGTACAAGTATGTATGGTGTCGACCCGACTTGGGAAGTCGGGGCGTCACAAGATGGTATAAGAGCGGTATCCTGCCAGCCTACTTCACTTCGCTTCACATCGTTTCTACAAGTGCCCAAGTAAGTTAAGTTATTTTTCCTTTGATTAGAATTAATTAAGATCTTACGTGTGTAGTAAGTATCCCTCGTCAATGATCATGTTGGAGAATGATACTCCTGGTGCTTATAAAGGACTACTCCATTCCGTTATGATTATAGTTGGGAACTCTTGTCCACATAAGGAAAATGTTGGATACAGGGATGGATAAGCTCACGATGTGATATGAAGAGATCATGATAAGTTGTGATGTTTCCATGATAGGATATGATAAGATATGAATGGAAGAATGTGCATTAGAAATGAGAGGAATTATGAACTAGAATTAGAAGATGGTTCGTCAAATTCCGCAAAAGTCTAATCTTGCAACTGTAATGGCTAAGTTGCAATGATAATTGCTAGAGTAGCAATAAGAAATGAATAGACTTCGAGATCAGATAGCCTATCACCCTACATTAGTATGGTGATAATTAGGAACTTTTCATTTTAAGGAATTGGATTGAGACCATGGAAGTTAAGTTTCCAGGTTGTGAAACTTTTGCCCCAAAAGAGTAATATTAGATACGGGGAAAATTTTGATGATGCCTTAGTTTGGGGGTAGCAAATAGGCGATATGCCAATATGAGATGGATGCTACCAACAACAATTTATTAGGCTATGATAATAATGATGACAATGAGTCTGACGATGAAGTTAATAAGGTTGAGATTGATAGCAACCTTAGAGTCGACATATAATGGTTTGACTAATGTCGACTATGTACGACCTTTTAAGTAAAGGAAATTATGTAATGATGGGAAGTTCTAAATATTTTTAAGAGCTATGATTATGCCTTTGTGCTATAAAGAAAATGCTAAAGGCACAAGAGAAGTTTCTACTAGCTAACAAGTAGCTAGTTGATACAAGGATACCTTTCATTGCATCACTCGAACAGTAATATGTTTTCAATACTACTATTTAGTATTATTTTCATGATTCATTTGGAAAAAGATTCCAAGAAATTATTTTTAAGTATAGTGCTTAATATTATGTTTATTAGAACCAACTCATGTTATGTTATGTAAGGGCCATTATGTTATGGTCATCATGTTATGCAAGGGCCATCATGTTATGACAAGGGGCCAAAAACCTTGAGGAACAAGTTCCAAGAGAGGGGCCATCGTGAAAAAGTAAAAGGGTTCTAATCTAATAGCATGAGATTAATATTGTACTAGAGGGTCCTCAACTTCAGCTAAATTGAAAGAAAAATATTTTAAATATGATATATTCGCTGAGCCCTCAAATAAAGCTAAAGAAAAGTATCTTAAATATAAGACACAATATGATTTTCAAATATGAAAAAGCTATGTGATATGATATGTTTTTAAAGTATGGAAAAGTTATATATATGCTTTTCAAACATGGCAAGTTATATGATAGACTTGCTCAGTTTTTCATGTAAATAGTTCTTGTGATACAATATGAAAGGAAAATATGATGGTATGAAATGAAAGCATGAGAGTATGAGGAATGAATTATGATGATGTAGAAAGAAGATTATGGTTCTATATAAAAGACATGATCCCATTAGGGTATTAAAATGGGGACATGAACAAGTTATTCAATCCATAGTAACTTGTTATGGATTGATGGTGGATTTGAAGAAAAGCCACTCAGGATTATTCGAATTTTCGAGGACGAAAATCTTTAAAGGAGGGTAGGATGTAATAACCCGAATTTTGATGACTCTAGATTTCCTTTGAATGAGGAAAACTTAAGTCTAGATTATGTTGGAATGGAATATCGGTATAAGTTTGAGTTCTCGGTTAATTAGCTACGAGACTCAACGATGGATTACTTAGCCTAGTATAAGGCATTTTAAGGAAAATGACGTGATAAAATTTCATAATTTCATGTTAGTCAAAGTTGACCAAAAAGTCAAAGGGTTGACCAAGAACAGTCAAAGGTATGACTGTACAGTAATAAGATAAGCAGTATTGGAAATATACTGCAAAAATTGTCTTTTTGGACAAGATAGCTAGAATAAGCTATGAGACCACCCTAGAAAAATCAAGCACACTAAGTTGGATATCAAGGGCTAGATGGCTTTAAGAAATAAGAAAAAAAATTTACAGTCCATTTTTACGCAGATAAATTTTGGATTGCAGTCAAGATAACAGTACTAAATTATACTGTGTATTAGTAAACACAGTATTGAAAATATCTGTGTTAGCAAGAAAATAGACTGCATTTTAAGGAAAAAGCCAAACAAGGCCTTATGATGATGTCACCCTATTTTAGAATTATGACATCATTTTGGAGAAAGAAAAATGGTAAAAAGAAATAAAAAATGTTGCCACCTTGCACAATGATGGCCGGCCATGTGGAGGGCTAAAATGCTAATATTTTGTCTTAGGGGCAAAAGTGTAATTTTGGAAAATATGATAATGTAAGCATGAGGTAAGCACATGATGTCATCAAGATGATGTCATCATGATGAGGTAAGCAAAACTTGTGCACCAAGGGGAGCAATGACCGGCCACCACATGTAGGGGTGAAATTGCAAAGATTTTATCCTTAGGGGCCAAAATGCAATTCTTGGGAAAATAGATGATGTAATCATCATGAGGTAAACATGATGATGTCATGATTTTGCTTGGAGAACAAGGCTATGGCCGGCCACATGACACCTAGAGGGCATAAATGCAAGAATTTTAACTTTTGGGGTCAAAGTGCAAATTTTGGAAATTTGGTGATGTAAGTATGTGATGTCACCTAGATGATATCACCAAGATGAGGTCATCTTACCTTGCTCTCCAAGTAGACAGCCGGCCACCTCACCCTCCCATTGTGCAATTTTTAAATTTTTAGGGGTTTTTGTGCAATTTAGCAAAGTTTCTCCACCTCTATAAATAGGTGAGAGATTTAAATCATTTTATTCAGAAAAAGCAGCCAAATTCAGCCCATTTTCCCTCTCCAAAAATCTGCAATCTCAAGTGGGTGATTGAGTGAAGAAAAACATTGAGAAACTTAGGGGTTTTGATGTTTGTAGTCTTCGGTTTCCCCTAGCAAGTTCAAGCAAAAATTTTGGCAGTTTTTGTGCCCAATTTTGGGGCCAACAGCCGGCTGCCAAGGGGGGGGGGGGTGAGTGAGTGAGAAAATTTGGATTTAAGAGTGCTTAGTTTAGGTGCAAGCAGCCACCAAGAATCAGCCAAGTTTGGTGCCAATCATGCAACAAAACCGGCCTTGGGTGGTGTCCTAGGAAGAAAATTTTTGTGACCAAACCCTAGCCCCAATTTCTTCAATAAATCAAGGTAAACCATTCTAGATCTTAATCTCTTTCAATTAAGCATTTAATTTGAAATTTACATGTATTTCAAGTTGAAATTGTAAGAGCATAAGCTCAATTTATTTTGTGCCCAAAGTTAGGAATCTAGGGTTGTGCTTGATCTAGAATTAGGGGTGGTTTGATTTTTATGTGCATGCTTGCTTTAATTTTCTTAAATTGCATGCTAAATACCAGTTTATTATATGTCCCCAATCTGCCCTAGTGTTGGTGAATGATAATTTTGTGCTAGGTTGCTAGAATTTAATTAGTATGCTTGCTAGGTTTTGTGCAACCGAAATCATGCAACTTAGTTGATCTAATATCAATTAGGTTTGCATGGTGATGTTAGAAATTGTGATTATAGAAAATTTACGCTAGAAAACCGCTGCATGTATGTATTAGAGCTTCCGCGGTGGCTGGTTGAGCTAGATTCCACGTCTAGGACGTAAAACGAACTCTAGACCGAAAAAATGCCAGATTCGGGTGGATCCTGACCAGTTTTACGGCAAGCTGACTTTGAGGCCTTTAGAGGCCGAATTTGGAAAAACTTAAGACACGAAAGTTGCTCGGAACAGTTTTTCCTAGGGGGCACTACAAACGGATTTGCAAAATGAGGCTCCAATGGCCTCCGTTTTTTACGAAAATCCGAGGCTGATCTGCCCAGACCTAGTCTACATGTCCAGTAAGTTTCAAATTAAAACTGACAAGAATCCAAGCAGAACTGGGTTTTTCTTAAAACACGAAAGTTTTAGAATTTTTCAAGAGCAAGAACTTTCGTGAAGACAAGTTTTCAAATTCAATCGGGATTTTTAAATACAACCTGAACTATAAAAACTGTGCATAGAGCAAGAAATTCCTGCACAGGATTTTCTAAAACAATGCAGAAAAACTGTATTTTTGCACCAACACCCCTGTTTTGACTATAAAAACTGTTCCAAAGGCAGTTTTCAGCCTTTAATGATTTTTATAAAGCCCAACTTAAGAATCACGAATTTTATAAGTTAGATTTTTGGATCTAAACTTATCAAATTTTCCAAGACAAAGGAAAGCCAAGGTTTGGTAAAACAATGATAACGGATGGTAACCGGGAAGGATACCCGAGTTACTGGGCCAAGCCCAAAGCCCAAGTTTGACCCATAGAGGGTTGACCATAGTTGACCAAAATGTTGACTTTGGTTGATTAAGTTTGACCAAGGATATCACACCAAAGGTTACTTTTTGTAACAAAATAAGATATTTTATAGGGGACATATAACTAAGACTACGTATGCATGTTGGTTAGGTCACCAACATTTTACGGTTATGACTAGAGATCCTTACCTATGTCCTTTATTATAGCAGGAGATAGTCTGCTATTGTATCCTGACATGGAGCAGCAAAGGACATAGTATACGAGGTAAATACAAACCTCACCTACAGTATGGAAAATAGTAAGTTATTTTCAAATATATGACATGACCCATGTATGCTATGTTATGTCATGCTATATTATGTCGTGCTATGCTATATTATGTCATGCTATGTAATGCCATGTTTTCAAGAATACCATGTTTTCAAGAATGCTATGTTTTCAAGTATGCCATGTTTTCAAGAATGCCACATTTTTAAGAATGCCATGTAAATGTTAAGTTATGGTATAGTGACATCATGATGCATGTTCACTAATGTTAAATCACATGGTAAGAAAATACAAACAATGTGTCGTACCAACCTCCCACCAGGTGGAGGATACATGTTCAAGTCAAGTTATGATTATTAACCTCACATTGATACGTGAGGGTCAAGTTTATAATTCCCAGAACTGTTAGGGCCTTGCAAACCCTAGCTTTGTCTGGAGGCTGCGCGCTTTTGGTACGTACACTATGGGCCCACATGTTAAGACAAGATAATAAGTTCAAGATTAAGTCCATAATGAAGCATAAGACTTTCAAATCGATCATAAATGGATCATGCATAAATTACATGATGATTGACATGTTTTCTTTGAGGTTTAAAATGTTTTGTGAGATTATGTTTGTACTTGCTGGGCGAAAGCTCATCAGATATTTCATACTGTAGGTAAGATGCCTGCAGCTTTACTTGGTGGGCCATGGAGACGATGCAGCAAGTGAAGGGCGGTATGTGATACCACTACGCAAGAATTCCACAAACTCTTTAAGTATGATGTTGTAGATGTATGATCAAGAAATAGGTACCATGTTATGTATGGAATGTTTTAAAGTCCAGTTTAAAAGGTTTTGTGTTACCTTTTAATCGGTTTAACAAGTAATGGGTAGAAATGGTGAAGTTTACTCATAAGTACAAGTTTATTTATGTTATGAGAGGAAAAAAAAATTTATTCTCAAATTTTCAAGTAAGATAAGTACAAGTATGTATGGTGTCGACCCGGCTTGGGAAGTAGGGGCGTCACACCAAAGGCCTCTGTTTTTATCAAAATTCGAATCTGGTCAGTAAAGACAGTGTACACAACCAAAATTTTTCAAAAGGAAAAACGAGTAAGTTAAAGTCATATTTAGGTTTTAGAAACCAAAAGTTATAGCTTTCGATGAGATCTACAACTTTCATGAAGAAAGTTTTCTCAAATTATAAACCGATTTAAAGATAAAATGGGAATTTCAAAACCGTGTAGGGCACATGAAATTTCCTACACATATGCAGTCCAGTAAATTAAAAGGATGTTTTAAAAGTAGTTTTTAAGGTTTTATGATCTCTTTAAAAAGAGACTGAGATTTTATGAAAATGGTTTCAAAAAGGTTTAAATCTAATGGAATTTCCCAAGTGATTGTTAAAAACGTAATATGTTTTATGAATGGCAATTTCAAGTATTATGGTAAGAAATACTTGAGTTATAAAGTTATGATATTTTCAAAACATAAGAATATGGTAACAAGTGTATGACCAATGATAAACGGGTGGGATACCGATTTGTTATATTAGGGCTTGTATCCATGATTACCATTGGTAATCGGATAGGATATCAGTTTACTATGTTAAGGTATCGATGGTAATCGGATAGGATACCGGTTTACTATTTTACTACGATAGGATTTGTATCTATGATTACCAAAGGTAATCAGATTGGATACCGATCTAGTATGTTATGGTTTATAGTGAGATAGAACGACTCTTATCTTACGCCCTGTTTGAAACAGGAATATGACCCGTTGTCGTGCCTTGATGGAGCGATAGAGCAAGAGCATAGGACAATTTGTAAGTACAACTTCGCCTACAACATGGGCAAAATGTTTTTATTGCATTGCATGTTTTTTGAAAATTCATGCATTGATTTACATGATGTACATATGTTTTATGTTTTATTATTGTGACATCATGAAAGCATGTTCACTAATAATAAATCACATGATAAGAACAAGAATAAGTTTTCAAGTAAGAAACAGTTAGGATTCAAGTTTTCAAGTATGATCAACCAAGAATAAGATTTCATGTAATAAGATAAGACAATCAAATTTTATTGTGTCGTACCAACTTTCCACAAGAGCGGGTTTAAATGGTTTGGTCCATGGTTTGAGTTGGATTGGATTGGCTGCCCCAACCACTCCATGTTAAACAGTTTGGTTCATGGTTTGAGTTGGATTGGACTGGTCACCCCAATCACTCCATGGCTATGCGCCACATACGTGCACTCATGATATGATGTAAGGGAGCCCAAAACCAAATTAACATAAGATAGCATAATTGATTCATAAGAAAGCATAATTGGTTCATGCATTCTTTTACTAAAAATGTTTTGCGGAATAGAAAGTTGTACTTACTGAACATAAGCTCATAACTTACATTTATGCTGTAGGTAAGCAACCTACTAGCAATGCTTGATGCAAGACTGTGGAGAGATGGCACTGTAGACTGTGAAATTTGGGTTGGGCACCGCCACGGGTTTTGGAAATATGTTATGTAAAAATGTGTTGTGCTATGTTATGATAAATCGATGGTACAAGTATATGATAATAGTATGATTTGTTAAAATGTGGTTTGAAAGCTCGGTACTTGAGTGCATACATATAAATAAATATGAGTATAAGTTAAGTTTTTAAATTGAATTTTAAGAAGAAAGAATAAAGAAGAAAAAAAAAAAACATTTCCGTATTTTTACGTAAAGTAAGTTTTAAGATAAAGTATGTTTAAGTAGGAAAGCTCCAAAGCATGGATGTGTTAAGCTTAATGTGGACGCTGCAATCGATGATGTTCTTGGTTTTATTGGTATTGGAGTTGTGGCGAGAGATGATCGAGGGGTAGTACTTGGGGCAGTATCTAGGCGAATGGCTGGACTTTTCTCTCCTCACGTACGTGAATACTTGGCGATTAGGGAAGGTGCGTGGTTAGCTCTATCACGTGGATTCTCGAAGTAGATCATTGAAACGGATGCTCTTAATGTTTATAAAGCATTTTACTCTCTGATTCAATGTTCTGTTGAAGTAAATGTCATTAATGACATTCGCAATTCTTGTTTGCAAGTAGGAAGTGGTATGGTTTGCTATGGATCTCGTGAAGGAAATTTAATAGCCCACTTTCTTGCTAGGTTAGCGTTGTCTAATTCTTGTTCTTGTATCTGGCTTGATGAATTTCCCATATTTCTGGGCTCGTTTTTTAAAACAGATATCATTGATTTGGAATAAAATTGTCAGATATTCCTCAAAAAAAAAAAAATGATAAAGGAAATTACAAAACATGATTTTAATTGCTCGAATATCCCAATTTCTCTATTGTTTTTCCCTATGAAATAACAAGATGATAATTCTTTAATTTGCATGCAGCAATATACAATAAAATGCTTTTTCAACAATTCATTTGATTTTCGATGTAATAACCGAATTTTTTTAAGATCAAAATCTTAATGTAATAAAGTTTAGGTTATATTTTATGAAATGACAATATTTTAATATTTCATGGTATAATGGTTTAATAATATGTCACACAAGTCGCAATATTTCTATTAAAAATCAAAATAAAGTGACTATATGCTATAAGATATGGTAAGCATTATAAGAATATGCTTCAGCTATGACAAATATTTTTATTTCACATAATATAAGGTCACATAACTTTTGTTCAAAAAATAAAAAAGAAAAGTGACCAATTGACATAAGTCATGGTATGTCAAACCACGGCAACCCATCACCCTGAACAGAGTAACCAGTGAGAATTAGCAGTCTAAGTGTAAAACCGATAAGAAGAATACTGGTTGCTGGAATGCAATATTGGAATTTGATTACCCTTTTCAACAAATGAAAATTAGACAGATTACCTTTAGCAGTATTAAAATTATGAGGCCAAGTTTCACAGCAGATAAATCTTATACTGATTAACTTTTTTATTATAAAAATTTGGAGGTCAAATTTTATGGTAGACAACATATAATGATCAATGTTTTCAGTATAATAACTTAACGAGGAAGTTTTGAAGACAACGTAGGATAAATGCTGTCATGTTGAGAAAAGAGATCGAGATTTTATCTGTTAAGACAAATATCTAGAAAGTTCCGTATTTAAATTAGCTTAAAGAAAATAGGAATTTTTAATCTAATAGCTGGAGACCCCATTAGTACAAGAATCAAGGGCTAGGATTGAACCAAACTTTTGGCCTCATTTTCCCCTTTGTGTGTGTCATCTCCCTAGTCAATGAAGCAAATGAATTCATTATAAGTTTATGATGGTTAATTTAACAAACTTTCTTATGGAATATAATCTATCATGAATACTGACAATCTAATTTATGCATCTTGACCTTGACTCTATCTTTGGCCATGATTTGAATTATGGTTAAGTTAGATTAAGATTAGTAAAGTCTTCAAGAAGTATCAAGACCATAATAGAATCATGCACCATTAAATTTGGTCTATAAAAAGACTTCATTCACCACAAAATTTAATCCTTAATCTTTTTAACCACAAGATAATTTTCACTCCTTGTTTCCCTCACTTTTTCACCACCCAAAAAAATTTTTGGTCTTATCTCCCCACCTTATGCGCCCCCCTAAGGTCCTAGGCTAGGGAAATTTTTAGTAAATCCTAGCTAAGAGATAACAACTTACAATTTCATATATGTCTTAATCAACTTGACCCTTGGACTTAGGCTTGAATTTACATTAGGCTTACTTAAGCTTAATTAAGCTTGTCGTTGGTGATACTAAGTGTGTCAAGATCACAATTAGTAAGTTAAACCAATTGTCATTAGCTAAGGCATATAAATAGGCCACATTTACCGCATATTTTTTACCTTTAGCCATTCTCCAATAAAAGAAAAATTATCTTCGTTGTTCCCAAACTTTCTTAGATTTTCCCACCACCAAAACGTCCCCTTAGTCTCAAAAACTCAAAGAATTTCATCAAACTTCAGTCATAAAAATCAATCTCCTAGGCGTGATAAATATAGATGTGGTCTTAGAATGATTTTTTCTAGGTAGTGTTTCTAACTTATACATCATGATTTAATCTTCTAAATACCCATGATTTTTACAAGTCTAGGAACTAAGAAATACCCACGTCGAGGTAAAATTCTAGACTCAATGTTGTTGTATGTAAAAAGTGTTTGATATGATTTTTTAGCTTGATGATTTGGCTGTGTTCTGGGTATAATGGATTTTATGGTCATGAAAGTTGTACTGAGTAAGTTTATATCTATGTTCTAGATTTGATTATGTCATGGTTAGTGGGAAAAAGTTAAGGAACGAACAAAAATCGACGACCTTGAATCATAATTTTGTTCGTTAAAATGATTTACATTAAAACGGGTTTTTACGAGTTAAAAACCACTAAGGAAAATTTGGAATAATTTATGGGATAAGTGTTATTATATATAAGTGTGCTATAAGTTTTTACAATCACAAAATTGTGATTATTCGAAATAGTGATTTCGTTGTTTTTGTAAAAACTGTCAAAAATAATTTTCGAAACGTTGATTTATGGGTTTTTATAAAAACAGAGCTTTTATGCGAAAAATCAGATTTTTCACCGAACATGAAAGTTTTAGATAACACGAAAAACAACATTTTTCATAAACAAAATTTTATCAAAGTCCTTGCGGTTTAAAAAATATGTATTTTTCAAGTTGAAAAAATAAACTATAGCAGCGGGCCTAGGCGCTGCAACATCTGGCCACTGTACTGTTACGAGCTGTCCATGCCCAGGGCACCGTGGTGTTAGCTCCAAGCCACTGTGGCGTTGACTGGACAGGGTTATCGGCGTTGCCGTATCGGTGAATCACGGTTGTAGCGTCAACCAGCCAAAAAAAACAAAAAAGCAAAGAAAATTTGAGTTTAAATAGTTTTATACGTCTAGAAAATAAGAAATTTTAAATCTGGAGTATCAAAATAATAAATTTGAAACAAAGTCTAGAAAAATGGGATTAGATCCTCTAACCTGATTTTACTTGATTTATTTAGAAATTATTTTAAAGATCTGAGAACACCATATCCTTATAACCATACTTAGCAAGGAATTAATGTAGGCTAAGTTTCAAATTCCATTAATAAAAAGGAATTTGGATAAGATTATATCCAAAAATATATTAACTTAATACTCGTCTTCGGTACGCTTCCAGGCAGTAAATACAAAGTTCGATGAATGTTGTACACAAGGTAAGTGCAAACCTTTTCTGCAGTATGAATCATGTTACGAAATCCAACCCCTGACTCGCGTCCCAAAACTCAACCCCAAAATCCGACCTAACCCATGTCCCAAAATCCGACCTAGACCCCAGTTCAAAAATGTGTCCTCAACCAATTCCTGAAACTCAACCTCAATTTCCGCCCCAAAACCCGACCCCGTCCCAGTCATAAGCCAATCCTAGAAATCCGGCCTCAAACCCATTCCAAAACTCGATCCCGATCCCATTTCCATCCCGAAACCCAACATTGACCCCAAAATCCAACTCAACCCCCCTACTGAAACCGAACCCCTGTCCTGAAACTTGACCTCGACCCCGAAACTCAACTCGACTCTGGTCCCGAAACTCGACCTGACTCCTGTTCTGAAACCTGACCCAGACTCTGATTCTGAAATCCGACCCCGACCCCAACCCCAACCCCGACCCCAACCCTGATCCCGTTCTTGAAACCCGACCATAATCCTCATTGAGAAACTGGATCCCGACTCCTGTCTAGAAATCCATTATATTATGTATTTTAAAATAATCATTTAGATTAAATTATACAATACGGTGTAATTTCATATTAAACTATATAATTCATTGATGTTATAAAACGTTGTATTATTTTAATTAATACAATATGTAATCCTAATACGAAGTATCAAACATGCTCTGACTTTTGAATCATGACTAATAATCGATAACGGGCGTGTAAATTTTCCTCTTCCCTCTTTCTGTGTTGCTTCCAAAGTCATGTCAAATTTATTGACAGTAGAGAACACGTCCCATTTGCCAAGTTGTCTGAGCTGGACTTTGACGATTTCGGAGACTTTCGGAGTTGTTTTCGTAAGACCTCAACTATAGCTCCACCTTTGTCGGCGTAATTTACCTTTGAAGTTATCTTGAAGCACAAAGTATTGGTGTAAATGTGTTTTCTTTCTTATAGAGTGGGTTTTACCTGAATTTATAGAAGGCCTTATGAGTGCTGGAATCTGTGTTCAAGTGACGTGCTTAATATATATTGAAGCTTGCGCATAAGTCATTCACAAACGACTACTTCAATAAGCTTATTAAGAATTCTGCTTGGGCCTAGAAACAAGGGATAATTAGGGGGATCTGCTAAAGTCGCAATCTTCGCTGGAGATTGGATCTGCTTGCGTCGCAATCTTCGCCTCCACCACGCGTTGATCGTCACTGTTGGTTTCAGTCGACTCAAAAGCTGTCAATCTGTAGAACCCCGTAGTCCAGACCATCGAAGACTGCTCGGCCAGCGTCCGATCAGAGGCCGAGATCGCAAGTCGCACCTCCGTTGCTCCTCACCAGCGCGGGTGACGAACCGCCTCGTGTCTTGCATAGGGACGATGGGCGATCCTTCCGGTGCCGAACTCGCGGTTCGTCACCCAAGCCACCGCTGCCACCATTGTCAGGTTCAATAGTCAAATTGCATTTTTTATTTTGATTTTGATTTTTTTTAAAAAATTTTAGCTTTGATTTTTCTGTAATTAATTTTTTTCAAAAAATTGTTTTTGGTCTTTTATGATTTTTATTGAATTTTGGTATATATGGTTTGCTTTGTAGAATTTTGATGATATTTCGTAAAATCTGTTGTTTTTTCGTAATATTCTGGTGATGGATATCCGAAAATCCAACGAATTCGGAATACTCCAGTCGGTATCATTTGGTAACTAGTTGGTTACTAGCTGGCAGTCAGTAACCAATTGGTTACCAACCAGTTACCTGTCGGTGACGGTAGTTACTGATCGGAAACCAACTGATTACCCATTGGCAGTCAATAACTAACTGGTTACCATTTGGTAACCAACCGGTTACTCACTGGTGGCGATGGTTACCTATCAGAAACACTCTGGCAGACAGTAACCATCTGGTTACCAAATGGTAACCAACTAGTTATCCATCGGTGGCGGCGGTTATCGATCGAAACCTCGCCAACAGTTGGTAACCATCTACAGATCTGGCATCACAATGTTGTTGATCATGACCAAGCCACTCTAGAGTTAGAGCCCTTTCGTACCTAAAACACCGACCTAGATCAAAACAGAGGACAAACTCAAATGAATCAAAACAGATGCACTACATAAGCAAAACAAGAAACCCTACTCAAATGAATCAAAACAGATGCGCTACATAAGCCAAAAAAATAAAATAATAAATAAATCCTCTAACGATTTGTCGTTCATGGATAACCTAATCATCTACCAAGCTCTGGGGGTGGCCAAGACGCAAGAGGCTAGTGCTCGGCTGAACATTGGCATGTGTCCTGGATAGTCTTATGTCAATTTTTTTTTTTTTTTTTTTTGGGATAAATTGGATAGTCTTATGCTGTTTTATGTGTTTGTATAAGAATATGATCATGTTGGTTTACCACATTGTAAATGAGTTACTCCGCTGAAAACTATCTACAATGTCAAAACATGAGACAGTTGCGGATGACGTAAAAAATTTGTTGGATATCAACACGATAAATGCAACGGGATCAGATTTTTTAAAAAATTTTCATGACCATCTTATGATGCTATATGAAACAATTAGTTTAGTATATGATAGAATGGAATGGCTAATTTACCGTTCGAGGGGCTTGTCGATCACTTTTTGAAATTCAGATTGCAAAGAAAAAAGGTAACCAAATTTCAAGGAAAAATAATACAAATGATCTGAAATGTTATTATTATTTGAATGGAATTAATAATGACAAAAATAACCTTTCTCCGAATGGACGAAAGCTTCAAATAATCTCCTAAAATAATTAAAAATAATAAATGCTTAAGAATCCTAAGAACGATAGTAAATAGTTACAAGGAAAAATTAGGTACATAAACAGTTTTTGACCATGAATTAAAAAAATTGACATAGCTTTTTTTTTTTTTTTTTTTCTTTTTCTTATTTTTTTTTAAGAAAATGACTAGTGGTCATTAAAATGTTGATTAACCCATATGATCGGTCAGTGATTGACTATAATATATTGATACTCGTCACTTATTGAACTTTTTTAGAGAAAAAAAAAAAAACGATCATGTTTTCAATCTAACAAAATCTCAGACATTTACCAAAAAATTTTAAAATGATCATTTACTAACATATCCCTAATTATAAATAGGCCTCCAAATGGGAACTTTAATGGAGTGGAATTTTATAATAAAAATCAAAACACGCTAGCGTACAAATAAAAACCAAATAAACATTGCCAAGTTCTAGGAATACTCATGTGTGGGTGTGTAAATGCCAAGTCGATATACAAGCGCATTTCTATTTACTTATTAGAAAGTATAAAACTATTTTGGATCGTAATTAGTCGTTTAACATCATGATTTATAGAAAAACCACAACATTTAATTCTTTTTTTTTTTTTATGCTAATAGAAATTATAAAACAAATGTTCAGCTAAACGAATTCAAAGATTTCCATTCATATCCCACGATTCAAATATTCTCCATGTCCCAGACTCCCGCCGTCATCTCTTGGATCTCCATTTTATGCTCCCCAAGCCCTTGAAGCTGTCAAAAGGATCATTAAACTTTAGAAAAACATTAATAAGGCAGTAAAATGTTAAAACTCAAAATGACCCTAGCAAGCTCAAGGCAAACTATACTCTCTGTGCTTCAATGAATTTCCATACGTCATTTCCAAAAAAAAAAAATATATATATATATATATATATAAATAAATTCGTCCCTGTATCGCATGATCGATAATTTATAATAAGAAATCCCAGGTTCGATCTTGAGATGGCGTAAAAAATTTAATAATGAGTTAAACAAGTAGAATAAGGGTGCACATGAGTGCTCATCTTAAAAAAATAATAATAAAAAAAATAAAAAACATACTAGCAAAGTATACTGTTTACTTAAAAAAACATTTTTTTAAAAATATAATTACCTTTTTTTAAGTGTTTATTTTTAATCAGTTCAAAAAGGATAAATAAAGGTACGACTGTGTGAAATTAGTTTTATTACGACGAAAATCACCTCTCCCGGTGTCAAAGAAAGCTTCTAAGAATCTCAAAGCTACAGAGATTCTGGTAAATACTTACAAATAGATGCCCAAAAGTGAAATTTAGAGGTGTGTAAATTCTAAAGTATAAATCAAAACACGTTAACCAAAAAAAAAAAAAAAAAAAATCAAAACACGTTAACAAACAATTACAAGCTAAGTAATAAATGCCAAATTCTAGCATTGCGTGTGCAAGTGGTACCCCATCTAATTAAAATTTAATGTGTACAAGTGTGCAAATGCCAAGTGTCTATTGAGCTTTACTATAATGTATTCTTTTAAAACATTTTAGAACTTTAATTTAAAAAACAAGCTTAAAACGGAGATGCAAACGAATTTTTTTATCTGAACTAACCTTGTCCGGAGAGGATCATATCGCTGTCGGCACCAACGTGCCAACCAAAGTAACCAAGCAATCCCCTGTTCTTAGCGTAAGAAACCTTTCTTGATATACTCTGCTCATCATCATACCCAATCCATGTCGTCCCGGCATAGCAATAGTCCGTCACAACCGTCCCATTAAATACCGTTTTCCCAACATTCTGATTATCAGCGATGAATTTCTTGATCTCAGTATACCCCAATGTCGACTCGCCGGCCAATGCAGGCCCATTCGCCGGAGCGTAAAGTCCGTTCCTATTCGCATCCACCAGACGCCAGGCGTAGCCATAGAAAGGAAGCCCCAGAACCATCTTATTCACCGGAAAACTCTCATTAATCCACGTCGAAACCCCGTCATCGCCTCCGTATCTTTCCGTTGCATCTTTGTACAGTGAAGCCGGTGGTTTCGTCAATGTTGGCGATGAGTTTGGTGCGGGAGTATAGAAGTCATAAGCCATTACGTTGATCCAATCCAAGCTTCTTGCAAGCGCCGGGACGACGTAGTGGACCGAGTAATAGTCCGAGGAGTAGAAGACCGCTGCAGCGAGGAGCAGCGGGGAGCGGCAGGTGTTGTTCGCCTCCTCGGCAACAGCCGTACGCCACTCGTCAACGAGGTAGCCGAATTGGGTCATCTTGGTGGTGTCGGAAGGGTACTCCCAGTCGAGGTCGAGGCCGTGGAAGTTGTTTTCCCTCGCCAGCGTTATCGACGACTGGATAAAGGCCTGGCGGCGGTTCCAGTCACTCGCCATGGCGATGTAATCGGTCTTGTTCGCTTTACCGCCACCGATCGAGATGAGGGTCTTGACGGACGGGTTTCTTTTCTGCACTGTTGATGTGAAGGTGGCGAACTTTTGAGTAAGCTCAGGTGGAATGTAGACTTGGAAGGTTTGGTTATTAAGGTGGGCGAAAGCGCAGTAGAGGACGGTGAAGAGAGAGGAGTCTATGCTGTCGGCGGGGAATTCGAGCTCCGAAAACCAGTAAGCGGCTTTCACGTCTGTGGATTGGGCGGCTGAGAAGTGGTGTTGTTGGAGGAGTAAAATAGAAAAGAAGAAGAGGCTCTGTTTTAAAGCCATGGTTGAGAGAGGAGTTTTTGCCTAGTTTCTCCTTATCTTGGTGTTTAAAAGGATTGGGCTTGAAGTGTTGATAACTCTATGAAATAGAGTTATTTAGCATGCTTTTAAGCTTATTAATTGTTATTATTTCAAGATTATATGCCTTAGTTTTTAGTATTTTATTTAATATTAATTAATTTGTCTTAGTTAAAGAAAGAGTGAAAAGTTGTGAATAATTTTGGCTTTTAGCACATTTTTAAGCTTGATTTTGTGTTACTTTACAGCTGGAGCCCACTATGCCAAGAAAAGGGTGGAGGCCCACTGGACCAGAGGATAGGCAGTCTTGTTGCTGGAGTGCTTCAGTTTTGCTGCAGAAATGCTATAGCAATGCTACAGCAAAGTTACAGCAGTGAGGAAGTTACTTGAAAGAGCATGTGGACCCCAATCTTGCCTTACAGCTGGTAAAGACTCATTTGTCCATTATGTTTGTGCATGACAGCTGTGAAAAGGTTACCAATATTAGCAACCAAGGGGCACGTGGAGCTAGGGCATGTGTGGGAGTCTTGGGATAAAAAGAAAAGTTAACAAGAAAAAAACAGGGAGCCGTTTCTGAAAAAAAAAAAAAAAAAAAAAAAAAAAAAAAAAAAAAAAACGGGGCAGCCGAATATACACCATTTTTGGGCGGAAGGAGAGTGGAGAGAAAAAACCAGAGAGGAAAAATAAGAGAAAGAGGAAGATCGAAGGAAGCTGTGAGCTATTGCTTGGATAGAAGGAATTCATCACTTCGCACACGCTCATCTCTTTGATTCTTCACTTCTAGTATCTTAATTTTTTGGGATTCATCTTGTTTTCTCTCTGTGAACTATGATTTCTCATGTTGTTCCTTTCGATTTCGATTTTGTTGAACAAAGCATGAACTAATTTTCTTAGCTAGGATTATTGATAGAACCGAGGTTGTAATGACGATTTGCATATTATGTTGAATGCTCAGTGATTTTCGTTTCAGTTTATTCAAGTGTGTTGAAGTGATTAATCTCTGTTTATTGTTTGGCCAGCAATTTATGGGGGAAACAAACTAGAATTAATTCTGGGAAGGTTAATTTTGGTTGGATCTAGCTTGAATATTGTAAGAGTATGATATAGGAATATATTAATACCTTGTACAACCCATTAAAATTGGTGCTTAATCTTATGTTTGGAAAACTAAAATGCATAGGAATATGTTGATTTTGGTTTAAAGAACTGTAGGCATAAATCTTTCGGAAGAGGATTGTGTAGAATTTTTGGTTGACTGAATGAACTTTGCTACAGTATTCTTACAGCATTTGCAATCAGATTTGCAACTGAGGGGAAATCAGTAATCCTAGCCATTACCCATCATTGATTCGCAGCCTAATCCTTTAATATTGCCACATTTTACCTTTTGCTTGTATTTTTAATTACACCATTAGTTTTTATTCAGTTTTTATAATTTTCGTGTTCAAATCAATTTCCAATTTGTTTTAGACTAATTGTTTTCTATAATTGAGTTTTTGGTAATATAATCCCTGTGGATACGATACTCTACTTACTACTATATTACTTGTTCGATTACGTGCATTTGCGTAGTATTTTCGCATACATATTTTTAGCGAACAAGTGTATATATATCAATGGCTTTTGGGAGGCGTGTAAATTACTACTCAGTGTCATCAATTTGTCAGTTTTGTCATTTGGATTAAAAATAAGTGATCAATATTTTTCTGATACGACTTTTATTTATTAAACAAAAATAAAACTAGTTCTAGATTTCGAATTTACAAGTTTCTACTCAAATGTTACGCTGTCAGGGCGTCATATTAAACTTATTTGGATATTTAATTTATGTCCCTCTTACATTTCTTAGATTCACACCCATTTCCATATTGGTGGCCATAATAATGGCGGTACCCGTAGAGTACTGCGGCAGACGGTATTGGAGGTAGCCCACTAGATCTATGTCTGTAACTCACTAAACTATTCCAAAGACCAAACCCTTTGGACGGAATAGGTATGGAGATTTGACACCTTCTTATTGGCTATATTTACACACACAATATTAATAAATACCCTACCTAATAAAATTTAAAATTTTTTATTATTTTTTTAATAGTATGGTTTCCCTTTTTGTCTCTTCTCCTTTTTCTCTCAAAATTTTCATAAACAAGGGTTTCCCTTTGTGTGGAACTTCCGCCGCCGCCGTGACTGACGAAGGTGATCAGTGATTCTGTAATACCTAGTTTCTCGACAATTATGATTTCTTGTATAAAAATTCAAATTGTATCTCGAGGATATTATGAAAAAGTCCGGTTAAGGGTTTTTATGAGGTTTTGTGAGTTTTTATGCCTTTATAAGACTCGAAAATGATTGCTTAGTCAAGCAAATGACCTTTTAGGTAAAAAGGAGTAAAATTGCCAAAATTTTTATGTTGGTCAAAGTTTGACCAAAAAACATCGACGGTTGACCAAAAAGTCAACTGTTGACCACGGGAGTCAAATCTTGGCAAGAAAGTCAACGGTTGATAAGAAAGTCAATGGTGGACGAAAAAGCCGAAGATTGACCCCAAAAAGTCAAACAAAAGACTGTACGATAAAGTAATCTACAGTATAAAAATTATACTGTGTAGAACTGTTTTTAAGAATAAAATGATATGTTTATGATTCAAAACCACCATAGAAAATCAAGCACATTAATTAGGATATCTTGGGCCAAGTGGATTCAAGTTATAAGAAAATTTTTATACAGTTCGTTTTTACATAGATGAATTTTGGACTGCAGTTCAGTAAACCAATACTAGGTATAAGTAAATCCAGTATTAAAAATACCTGTGTTAATTTAAGAATGGACTGTACAACAAACAAAAGCAACAAACAAGCCTTTAGAAGCTTACCTCACCTTACTTTTTAAATATGACATCATTAAGTAATTAAGCAAAATTGGGAAAGTAATTTGGTGGTTCTAGAACCACCCTTGGCCGGCCACATGCCCCTCCCAATGTGCAAAATTTTGCTTCTTTTGGGGTCAATTTCCAATTTCAAAGAAGTTCAAAACCCCTATAAATAGGTGACCTCAAAATCAAAAATTAATTAGAAATCCTAACTAGATTATGCCAAAAATTTTCTCCACCAAAACCGTGAGTGAGATGGAAGGAAAGAAATGAAATTTTGTAAAATCAAGAGTGACTAGAGTATAGGGGTGGTCGGTTTTGAGTTGCAAAGCAAGCAAAAAGAGTTGGAAAATTTTGGGCACCCATTTTGTAACCTAGGCCGGTTGTGGGGAGGAAAAAAAGAAAGGAAGAGAAAAACCATTGGTGGTTGGATTTTTGAAGCTTGTGGTGACTGAATTCTAAGGCAAGGAAGGCTGAAAATTTTTGGAGCCAATCAACCCTTGTGGCCGGCTGTTGGTGAAGGAAAAAGGGGGAGGAGAAGTCAAGTCAAATCCTTAACCAAAGTGAGGTAATCCCTTGGATCCCTAAGCTTTCATTTAAATTTCATTTGGGGAAATTTAAATGTATTTAAGCAAGGTTTGTAATGAGCATAAGCTCACTTTAATTTTCTGCCTTAGTTAGGAAATTAGGGTATGTGCTTGATTAAATTAGGGTTTATGGTTTGGTGGTTGCAATGTTGCATGCTAAGTGTTTGTGATATGGCTAGGATTTTATATGTTGATGCATGATGTTAATTTTGAATTTGTATGATGAATATTGGACGTTAGAAACGCGCTGCATGAATGTTCCTAGGCTCTCGATGTGAACGGTCGAGGTTAGAACACACGAACTAGGGCATAAACGAAATCGAAACCGAAAACTGCCAATTCGGGTAGAAAATGACCAATTTAGGGAAAATCAAATTTTGAGGCCATTAGAGGCCGAATTGGATAAAACCTAAAACATGAAAGTTGTAGAATAAGGTTTTTCCTAGTGGACTTCGCAAACGGTTTCTCATAATGAGGCTCCAATGGCCTCCGTTTCTATAAAAATCCGAGACTAGTCTGCCCAGACCTAGCTTACACGACCAGCCAGTTTCAAATGAAAACTGACAAGGATACAAGCAGAACTGGGTTTTCCTCAAAACACAAAAGTTGTAGGCCTTTTCGAAAGCTAAAACTTTCGTGAAGAAAACTTTTTCAAATTCGGCCTTAATTTGTAAATGAAATTGGATTTCTAAAACTGTACAGGAAATAGGGAATTCCTGTACAGGATTTCTAGAAACAGTGCAGAAAAAGAATAATTCTACACATACACTGATAATTGACAATGTGAAGCTGTTCCAAAGGTAGTTTCCAACAGTCAATAATTTTTACAAATACTATTTTATGATTTTAAATTTTCAAGCTAAAACAAAAGATTTTTATACGTAAAAATATATGTTTTTTTTTTATATACGGGATTTTAAAACCTAAAGTTAAAAACAATCCGATTAAGGTAGATTTAAACCCTAGAGTTACTCAATGTAACCAATTAGGACAACGTAAAATTAAGTAAGGGCATATAACTAAGGTGATATAAGAGTGTTGGTTATATTACCAACATTTCTAACCCTTAGTTTTAATTGATCACAGAATTTAGTACGCAGCAGTGTCCTAACGGGATTCAACTCGACCTCGGACACAGCCAACCCAAACGAGGTAAGTATAACTCCGCCTACAGTATAGGCTTTGTTGTGTATACTTGCCTAAGTATGTGTGTAAAATGTTATGCGTTCTAAATGTTACATGTTAAATGATATGAAAAGTCATATTTTAATGTTAGGAAATGCTATGAAAAATGCTATGGTATGTTATATGTTATAAAAAGTTAAATGTTATGATTGAATGCTAGGGTTTGGAAAATGTCATGAAAAATGCTATGAATTTATGAAATGCTATAGATGTATGTTATGAATATATATTATGTAGATATGCTATGATAAAAGTTATAATAAGATTATGAGATAAGGATGATAATTAATAGTGTGACACATCACGATGCATGTTCACCAATAATAAGAACAAGTATGAGACAATGAAAGTTATGATGGCAAGCAAGCTTGCCTGTGTCGTACCGACCCGCGTTAGGTTGGGTTGGACTATGGATTGAGTTGGAAATGGACTGGCCGCCCCAACCAATTCATAGTTGCGCACCCGGTACGAACACTTACGTTATGGGGCCCATAAGAATAGATAAGATAAGATAAGCTAAGATAAGTTAAGAGAGTGAGTCATGAATGAATAAGAAAGCATAATGAAGCATAAATGGCTCATACATATGTTAAGATAAGTTATGTTAGGTATGGTATGCTAGTTAGGACATGTATGGTTTGTTGAGTCGCGGTATAGGATAGTTGTACTTGCTGAGCGAAAGCTCACTGTCTTACGTCTATGCTGTAGGTAAGCAGCCTGGCAGCAATCCATGATACAAGATGGAAGGCGTGGACTAGCGTACTGTGAAATGTGGGAATCAAGCCGCCACACGTATTGTTATTTTATACGTTTTATTTATGTTTATTATTTAAACCCGAACAACTTTATTAAATATATATTATGCTTTTGTAAGTATTTACGAAAGTGTGCGAGTATGCAGTATAAAAAAAAAAAATTTCCGCTGTTTACGTTAAGAATGTAAGTACGAAATGTATGTATGTATGTACGGTAACGGCCTGTGCTAGGTGGGTCGTTACAGAGTTGGTATCAGAGCGGTTCCCTGCGATCAAAATTTCACAGTCAGCCTGCCATCGCCGCCATCATTGTAAATTAAAAAAATTTATTTTTATATATTAATCTTTACTATGCGATTATGTATTGATAGATACACGGTTATGGACCCGGCACGAGTAGAGGAGGACCGACGCTCGGTTGCTTCATTCTACGAGTCACGGCCCCTGTTATTTGACGGCACTCTCCGGACTGTATCGTTATCAGTCTGGCTTTATGATTTGGAGATGATCTTCTACCTCTGCCACATAGAGGCTCATCTTTAGATCTCGTTAGCCAGTCGGTGTCTGATAGCTGACGCGAGATTATGGTGGATGACGATCGGAGAGGGGACTCTACCAGAGCGCACCTGGGCACATTTTCGTGCCGCTATGATCACACGCTATGGACCGGTACCGGAGGAGGGGGTAGACGAGCCGTATCGGGACCCCGAGATTTATCGGGACATGCAGCATGAGCGATATTATATATTCGTCGCAGACTGGCATGCATACCCTCAGGAGATGATGGATCATTATTGCCGGAGATTCCAGGAGGCTATGCTGCCTCATATTCCTCAGGATATACCCAGCCCAGGGATGTAGGCCCTGGTGATTCTGCGGAACAGGTTACCTCCCCCGATTCGACAGTACACTCCTATACCTACGCTGGACATGACAGTGGCGCATATGGTCGAGTACATTCTGGGCGCGGAGGTCATCGTCCATGCTATGCAGGCCAACGCTTATGTGGTAGAGCCTGAGGTGCCGGATGACGACGCTGGGGTGCCAGAGCCGGTGTACGAGCCCGAGCCGGTATACGAGCCAGAGCCGGTGTATGAGCCAGGTCCAGTCTACCCAGATGACCCGATGCCCGCCGACCCGGTGCAGGATATACCTGCTCAGGAGGCCGAGTTTGAGGCCGAGGACGATGACCATGATGCGGACGAGGACATGGATGCTCTTGAGGACCCTCCGATCATCGTTATATCCAGCGATGACGAGGATGATGAGGAGGAGCCTGGTCATGAGCCGGGGTTCGGAGGATGGCTCGTTGAGGGAGATGATTTCAAGGAGGATCCGGAGGAGATCCTGGATGATGACAGGGACGCTGACTCCGATGCTTCAGCGGTCACGGTAGTAGAGTTAGATTAGATTTAAATCGCTCGATTATGTATATATTTTTGATTTTGACACCGTTTTGTACTAGCTTATTATTTTTGGAGATAGGCTTGTATTGATGTACGATGGTAAAGTGGTAGACACTTCCATCACATTTATGATCTTGTATATATAGTACGATGAACCAATATGTACGCACATAATTGTAAATACGATGTACATTATGTAAATGCACAAAAAGATAAGTTCAAAGTATGATAAGTATATGTATGTTAAATGTTATGTTATGAGATGCAAAAGTTATGATATGATTATGTATGCTATGATAAGCATACGATGTTAAATATTACATTGCGATACGTTAAATTATAAATGAAAGAAAGGATATTAATAATATAATAATATCTTTTCTGATGGTTTGATAGGATGGTACGCCCACGTCGAACAATGCCCGTAAATCCGCCCTGGTCGGATTTCGCGACCGTCGTGGCAAATTTACAAAGACAGCTGCTCGAACAGCAGCAAGAAACCAACAGACTACGGGAGCAAATAGCCCAAATGAATCAGAGGCCCCAAGTGAACGAGGTCCGACCTCCAGTTCACCAAGCACCGCCAGTAGTACCTCCAGTCCCAGAGGTCCAACCAGAGATGCCCCGGAATGCTGAGTTTCCTATGGCACCAGTTGGAGGTCAAGTTAATGTACAACCGGTGCGGGAAGATCTACTCTATGAGCGATTCAGGCGGATGAAGGCGCCTGACTTTGAAGGATCAACCGATCCTGTAGCCGCCGACAACTGGTTGATTGATATCCAAGTCATCTTGGATTTCATGCGGCTCACGGAACAAGAAAAGGTTCTCTGTGCTTCATTTGCCTTGAAGAAAGATGCACGACACTGGTGGATGACGGTGCAAATGCGTCGGTATGTCATGGCCATGAGTTGGCAGGATTTTGTGATGGAGTTCCGGGCCATGTACTACAATGCGGAGATACTGGCAGCTCAGCAAGATGAGTTTACCAGTTTGCAGCAAGGGTCGATGACGGTCATGGAGGCCGTAAGGAAGTTTGAGCAGTTAGCCCGTCTGTGTCCGGAACTGGTTCCGACTGAAAAGGAGAAAGTTAGGAGAATGATGATGATGTTCCGCACAGACATCTCCAAACAAGTCAGTGCTGGTAGTAACCCGCCTACCCTGGTATCTGATTGTGTCAGCAGGGCAATAAGAGCTGAGTATTGGATTAACCGGGATAAAGAAGCACGGGCTCAGTTTTTCAAAACCAGAAAGGAGGATAAGGCTATGGTAAAGCAGACGCAGCCTCGTCAGAATTCTGAGTCGAATCAGAAAGGCCAGACTAGTAGTCCCGGCCAAAATACCAAGCAGCCTAGCAAGAACAAGAGAAAAGGAAATTTCTCGGGTCAGGGACAACAAAGAAATTTCCCACAAAAAAGAAATAATCGTGGAAGGGATGGTAACAATGTCGACTACCCGCCGTGTGCTAAATATGGAAAGAAGCACCCGGGTGTGTGCAGAATGGGGACGAATGCTTGCTACCTATGCGGCAAGGAGGGGCACTACGCCAGGAACTGCACCCAGAACCTCCAGAACCAGAACCAGAACCCTCCACATCCAAGCCGGAATATGAACAGTCAGCTACATGCAGTCCAAGCCAGACTAGAAGGACCCTCGATCGCGCAAGGCAGATTGGAGGCTCCTGAACCCCAAGCCAGGATCTATGCTTACACGAGAGGAGATGCCGAAGCAGGAACTTCTCATGTGATGACAGGTCAGATCTCTATCGCCACTCATGAAGCTATTGCCTTGTTTGATTCTGGTGCCACTCACTCGTTTATATCATTGGAGTTCGCCCAGAAGTTAGGAAGAGGTGTGGATAAATTAGAGCAGCCTTTCAAAACTTCTCTGCCATCCGGAGAAATTTTATGGTCTGATTTCTGGATACGGAATATTTCCGTAATTATTTGTGGTAGAGAATTGTATGTAGATCTCATCGCGATCAAGCTTCAGGATTTCGATGTGATCTTAGGGATGGACTTCTTGGGCAAATACAATGCCAAGATTGATTGCCGGAAGCGTTGTGTGACTTTCAATCCCTACGAAGAGGAAGAGTTCAGTTTTTATGGACAGTCTCGGAACTCAGTAACTAGACTGATCACGGCAATGAAGGCTTGGAAGATGTTAGCTAATGGCTGTCAGGGGTACTTAGCTAACATGGTGGACAAGGATCGGGAGATGGAGTTAATGCCAGAAGATGTCCCCATTATTAAGGAATATGTGGATATCTTTCCAAAGGACTTGCCAGGACTTCCACCAGAACGCGAAATTTCGTTCGAAATCGAGTTGCTACCTGGAGATGCTCCGATATCAAAAGCGCCTTATCCCATGGCACCTGCAGAGCTTAGAGAGCTTCAAGTACAATTACAAGAGCTGCTCGATAAGGGATTTATCCGGCAGAGTCATTCTCCGTGGGGAGCGCCGGTTTTGTTTGTAAAGAAGAAGGATGGAACGTTGCGCATGTGCATCGACTATCGTGAGCTGAACAAGATCACGATAAAGAACAAGTATCCCCTTCCGAGGATAGATGATTTCTTTGATCAGCTCTGAGGAGCAGTTGTGTTTTCGAAAGTCGATCTGCGATCAGGTTATCACCAGCTCAGGATTAAGGAGTCAGATATCTCCAAGACGGCTTTTCGAACGCGCTACGGGCACTATGAATTTTTGGTTATGCCGTTTGGACTAACCAATGCTCCAGCTGCTTTCATGGACCTTATGAACCGAGTGTTCAAGGAATATTTGGACAAGTTCGTTATCGTCTTTATTGACAATATTTTGATTTATTCAAGGTCCAAGGAAGAACATAAGCAGCATTTGAGAATGGTGATGGAGACGTTGAGACGACATCGGTTGTATGCCAAGTTCACCAAATGTGAATTTTGGCTGGAAAAGGTGCATTTCTTGGGGCATGTTGTGTCAAAAGAAGGGATTTCCGTTGATCCTGCTAAGGTGAAGGCAGTTAGTTCGTGGCCCAGACCCAAAAATGTTACGGAAATCAGGAGTTTTCTTGGATTGGCTGGTTATTACCGACGATTTGTCGAGGGATTTTCAAAGATCGCAGCCCTTCTTACTGCCCTTACTCGAAAAGGGAGGAATTTCGAGTGGACATCGAAATGTGAAGGGAATTTTCAGGAGCTCAAGAAGCAGCTGACGAGAGCCCCAGTGTTGATAATTCCCGACGTGGATGCATGAAATTTCGTGATCTACAGCGACGCTTCCAAAACGGGACTTGGAGCGGTCCTAATGCAATATGGAAAGGTGGTCGCATATGCCTCACGACAATTGAAGGATCACGAAAAGAACTACCCTACGCATGATCTGGAGCTTGCAGCGGTAGTTTTTGTACTTAAGATCTAGAGGCACTACTTATATGGGAATAAATGCGAAATTTACACGGACCACCAAAGCCTTAAGTATATTTTTACTCAGAAGGAGCTCAACATGAGACAACGTAGATGGCTAGAGCTTGTAAAGGACTATGATTGTGAGATCCTTTACCACCCTGGAAAGGCAAACAGGGTAGCAGATGCCTTAAGTCGGAAATCTGTAGGCATGTTGATGTCTATTGAAACTTTTCCGAGGCCATTACAAAGAGAAATTTCTGAGTTTAACTTGGAGCTGTTGACAGGGACACTATCTTCTCTGACTCTTCAGTCTGATCTTTTCGAAACCATTCGGATGCATCAAGGAAAAGATCCATTTTTGATTAAGGCACAACTTTTTGACGGAAAGAAAAAGGAGTTTAAGACCTCTGCTGATGGTGTTATCTACTTCAAAGAAAGGATTTGCGTTCCTGACTTTGAATTTTTGAAGGATCAGATACTGTCAGAGGCACATAAGACGCCGTATTCGGTACATCCAGGAGCTTCCAAGATGTACAAAGACCTCCGAGAAAACTATTGGTGGCCAAATATGAAGAATGAGATAGCGGAGTACGTGTCAAAATGCCTAACTTGTCAGAAAGTTAAGGCCGAACATCGACATCCTGGTGGAGAATTGCAGAAAATAGAGCTTCCTGAATGGAAATGGGAGCAAATCACTATGGATTTTGTCATGGGACTGCCCAGAACTACAAATGAGAATGACACGATTTGGGTTATTGTTGACCGACTAACCAAATCAGCCCATTTAATCGCTATCAAAGCCACCTATTCAGTGGAAAAATTGGCTGATGTCTACGTATCCCAGATTGCTAGACTGCATGGAGTGCCAAAATCGATCATCTCAGACCGTGATGGACTTTTCACTTCTCGATTTTGGACAAGTGTGCACAATGCGATGGGGTCGAGATTGAAGTTCAGTACGGCATTTCACCCCCAAACAGACGGTCAGTCAGAACGAACCATCCAGACGCTAGAGGATATGTTAAGATCATGTGTTCTGGATTTCAAGGGAAACTGGGATCAAAAGCTGCCATTGATCGAATTTTCGCACAACAACAGTTATCACGCTTCAATTGGTATGGCTCCATTTGAAGCATTATATGAAAGAAAATGTCGATCCCCCATTCATTGGCAAGAAGTTGGACAGAAGCAGCTTCAAACCACGGATTTTATCCGAAAGACTTCAGAGGATATTAAAAAGATCAAGCAAAGGCTCGACGTAGCTTTCAGTCGTCAGAAGAGCTATGCTGATAAACGTAGAAGGCCTTTGGAATTTCAGGTCGGTGATGCGGTGTTCATAAAAATAGCTCCAATGAAAGGAGTAATGCGATTTGGCAAGAAAGGGAAGCTTAGCCCAAGGTATACAAGACCATTTGAAATCCTCGAAAGGATCAGAAAAGTAGCCTATAAGCTTGCCCTACCGTCAGAACTAGCGTAAATGCATAATGTATTCCACGTCTCGATGCTCAAAAAGTACGTGTCAGACCCTTCTCATGTGCTTAGCCAAGAACCAGTGGAGGTTCAAACGGACTTGACTTATGAGGAAAAGCCCGTACGAATTTTGGATCGAGAAGAGAAGGTCCTAAGAAATAAGACAATTCCCATGGTCAAAGTGTTATGGCGGAACCACAAGGTGGAAGAGGCAACCTGGGA
>BKCH01000245.1:220000-243901 GCA_008635985.1 Ficus erecta
TTTTTTTTATATACGGGATTTTAAAACCTAAAATTAAAAACAATCCGATTAAGGTAGATTTAAACCCTAGGGTTACTCAATGTAACCAATTAGGACAACGTAAAATTAAGTAAGGGCATATAACTAAGGTGATATAAGAGTGTTGGTTATATTACCAACATTTCTAACCCTTAGTTTTAATTGATCACAGAATTTAGTACGCAGCAGTGTCTTAACGGGATTCAACTCGACCTCGGACACAGCTAACCCAAACGAGGTAAGTACAACTCCGCCTACAGTATATGCTTTGTTGTGTATACTTGCCTAAGTATGTATGTAAAATGTTATGCGTTCTAAATGTTACATGTTAAATGATATAGGAAATGCTATTAAAAATGCTATGGTATGTTATATGTTATAAAAAGTTAAATGTTATGATTGAATGCTAGGGTTTGGAAAATGTCATAAAAATGCTATGAGTTTATGAAATGCTATAGATGTATGTTATGAATGTATATTATGTAGATATGCTATGATAAAAGTTGTAATAAGATTATGAGATAAGGATGATAATTAATAGTGTGAAACATCACGATGCATGTTCACCAATAATAAGAACAAGTATGAGACAATGAAAGTTATGATGGCAAGCAAGCTTGCCTGTGTCGTACCGACCCGCGTTAGGTCGGGTTGGACTATGGATTGAGTTGGAAATGGACTGGCCGCCCCAACCAATTCATAGTTGCGCGCCCGGTACGAACACTTACGTTATGGGGCCCATAAAAATAGATAAGATAAGATAAGCTAAGATAAGTTAAGAGAGTGAGTCATGAATGAATAAGAAAGCATAATGAAGCATAAATGGCTCATGCATATGTTAAGATAAGTTATGTTAGGTATGGTATGCTAGTTAGGGCATGTATGGTTTGTTGAGTCGCGGTATAGGATAGTTGTACTTGCTGAGCGAAAGCTCACTGTCTTACGTCTACTCTGTAGGTAAGCAGCCTGGCAGCAACCCATGATACAAGATGGAAGGCGTGGACTGGCGTACTGTGAAATGTGGGAATCAAGCCGCCACACGTATTGTTATTTTTATACGTTTTATTTATGTTTATTATTTAAACCCGAACAACTTTATTAAATATCTATTATGCTTATGTAAGTATTTACGAAAGTGTGCGAGTACGCAGTATAAAAAAAAAAAAAAAATTTCCGCTATTTACGTTAAGAATGTAAGTACGAAATGTATGTATGTATGTACGGTAACGGCCTGTGCTAGGCGGGTCGTTACAGATTCGATGATCTCGGCAGGGATGGAGTCGGAATGTCCACTAGTACAAAAAGAGGATACCACGACCGTTTTTAACCGTCGTGGTATCTTTTCCACGACGGTTTTCTAACCATCGTGGTATCCAGGGTCGTGGAATCTATTTGGATTCTACGACGGTTTTTTAACCGTCGTAAAATAGACAAAACTGGTGCCAAATGATGGGTACATAGTATCTTTTCACGACGGTTTTTTCAAAAAAACGGTCGTGAAAAGTTATCCAACCACGACCGTTTTCTAAAAAAACCGTCGTGGAATAAAAAAACTGTCGTGGTAGGTCATTCCACCGAAATTTTTTTTTTACCCAATTCATGCGATTTCCCACGGGTGGCAAATACCGTGTGGTTTCCATTGTACAGCCCAGATAAAAATAATAGCTAATCTTCAATTGATTTTGTGTCACAATGTACAACAATTATTACAAAAATATTAATTATCAATCCTCACCCAAACAATTTAAATCAATCTAAAACTCTAAGCGAACCCAAACACATAAAAAATCACACAATTTAATCAAACGGGCATTTTGTCGAGCATGTAATATGCAAAAATATCACAAACACATTCAAAACTTTTTTCAAGAAAACAATCACCCAAAATCACGTTTACAATCAACTAAATGAACTTCCATAATATGTGTGGTGCAACAGAAAGCAAGAGAGAGAGAGACTTGCCAAGTACATGGCCGTGGGTGTGGTCGGCTTCGTAGCGGGGTAGTCGGCGGAGGATGGGTTTCGAGGAAGAGATTGGAGGGAGGAGTTGCGGCGGCGAGTAGAGGCGAGAGGGAAAGGGAGAGGCGCGAGAGAGAATTAGTGGTGGAGTCGCAGCTGGTGGAGATGAGAGGTGACAGAGAAAGGGAGAGGCCCGAGAGAGAATGGAGGCAAGGTAGGAGAGAAAATGGAAGGAGGGGTCACGGCGGAGGAGATGGGTTTCGAAGGAGAGTTTGGAGAGACGAGAGTGAAAGAGGCGCGAGAGTGAAAATGTGAAGGGAATGAGGGTTTTTTTTTTTTTTGTTTTAATTTTTTTTAAGTGGCGGATTCAAGCTACATTTAGAATAAAAAAAATGCACCACATACCACGACAGTTTTTGTCAAAAACCGTCGTGGTATATGTAAAAACAAATTTTTATTATGTCGTGGTCAAAAACCGTCGTGATATGTCGTAGTTTTTTTTTTTATTATTTTTTTAAAAAAAGCGGCAGATTCACGCGAAATTTTGAAAAAACAAATATTTTTAAAATGCAAGACATACCACGTTGGATTTTCAGAAACCGTCGTGGAAAGTTTAAGCTTCCACGATGGTTTCCAAAAACCGTCGTGGAAGCACTTGGCAACCACGATGGTTTTCGAAAACCTTATTTCGCGCCGTGTTTTTGGTGTACTTTCCACGACCGTTTTTTAAAAACGGTCATGAAAGCTCCGTCGTGGAATCTGCATTTTGTAGTAGTGGTCCTAATTGGGAATTTCTCGACTAGATCTAACTGGCGAGTTTCCGACGATTAATTAGGACCCGGTGAGACCTTGGTGACCCGATGGTTTGTGTGGCGATCTCTTACTTTCAATCAAATCGATTGATTTCCTCTGAGTTGTGGCATGCAGCCGAGTGGTTGTTTCACGTGGGTCGAGAATTTTGTGGGCGATGTTATTTTATATTCATGCTTGTTTTTGTGTTTAAGTTTTAGTTTTGTAATAAAGGAGGTAGTTCTCCCACCTCCGACTTGTTTTTTTGTGTGTGTTCCGCTTTAGTTGTTTTCTAGTGGTATATGCCTATAGGTTCTGTTAGTATTAGGGCTATACAGAGTTTGTTGCAGTCTTAGTGCAGCGAGTGATTGTTTCTCGATTGATCGGAATATTCCATCAATAGTGGATGCTTTTTTAAAAAGAGATTTATACATGCTTAATAGGATTACCGAGGAATTCATGGAATTTTCTCGTCACCGGGTCTCGACTTATGTCCTCCTCACTGAGCTTCATCAAATTTTACTAATAGAATCAATCTTAATTGAGGGTTATGTCTCTTGTATCATAGGGTTGTTTCATCTTTGATACTGGTGTTTGTACCCAATTTTAATTTGAATGATAATTTTCCTTTAAAAAAAATGTTTTTTAATATAAACATACACTACTACAGAATGTGGATACCACGACGGTTAAAAACTGTCGTGGTAATATTTCCACGACGGTTTTCTAACCGTCGTGGAATCCAGAGTCGTGAAATCTTTTCAGATTCCACGATGGTTTTTTACCCGTCGTGGAATAGGTAAAAATAGGGTCAAAAATTGATATTTAGTAACATCTATCACGACGGTTTATAGACACAACCGTCGTGGTAGGAAACTTACCACGACGGGTTATGTAGGCCACCGTCGTTGTAGTTCACATTACCACGACGGTTGCTGACAGAATAATAGAAACTGTTGTGGTATTTAGACCTACCACGATGGTTTATATAATCCATCGTCGTGGTAGTCCCCGTTACCACGACGGTGGCTGACACCAAACGACAAACCGTCATGGTATTTCTGACATACCACGACGGTTTCTATAATCCACCGTCGTGGTAGTTCACTTACCACGACGGTGGCTGATACCAAACAACAAACCATCGTGGTATTTGACGTACGACGACGGTTCCAATGATAACCGTCGTGGTATATTGATTTTCACGATGGTTTCTGTTGAAAATCGTCGTGGTAGGTTGTAACGTAAACAAAAAAAATAAATCTATTCGTTCAATTGAATACCAGTTCATTCATTCCTGTTCATTCATTCATGACATGAAAAAATAGTTTTGCAAAGAATAAAATAATAACATAATTGATATGGCAAATACAATGTTAAAATATACAACAATTAATATAGAACTAAATACTGCTATACAAAAATTTTCCTCATGCTTTGCCTCAATATTTTATGAAGCTCATGACATATGTAGTCCACTCTTGCCTAACCAAATTCAAATCATCTTCAGTATAAGAAGTCTTGTTTTGCAGTAAGGCAAGTCCATCGACGTTCAACGTTATTTCTCGCATGAACCGCAATACAAAATAGCCGCACTGCACATTTCCTTGCTGTATCGGGCATCGAGCAATCTGAATCAACGTCTTGCAGTTGCGTCGCTTTGTTATTCCTCGTCCCACCAGCAATTTCCAATCGTTTAGTGCCCTAACAATTTAACAAATATAAATAAATTCGGAACAACAATTATGGAATGTCAAATCATGGAACTATAAACATCAAAGAATACTTACAAACGTTATTAGCTGTTGAAAATCTTCACCCGGATCGTTTCCAAGAGGATTAAAATAGAGGACGGAGTCATCCCACGGATTAATAACAGCCAATATCCAATGTTGGCCGCTGTTTTATGGCATGAGAACAAGCCGTCCCCTTGGTACGTTTGTTATGATCCGGATGATATTGTTGGCTCTCTCTCGAATGTAGGCTACGCGATCTACATTCTGTTGAACTGGCGAGACAAGGAATGGAGAAATAAACTCGAAACGTTGATCCAATCCTGCTCTTGCACAAAAATCCGATAAGTAGCTGCAAAATATTAAGTCAAACTTGTTACGCGTGCAAAATCAACATATATATCTATCTTTCAAGCTAATTGGAACAATAATTAAGTATTGTTTAAGGAAAAAATAATTACCTGATGTAAACCATTATACTGCTTGCACTTATTTCTTTAAAGGTTATGAAATGGTATACATCTTCATACCCAATATATATGGGCATTTCATCGGATTGTTGTGGTGGGTACGAAATCTAGCTACCGTCACTCAAGGAACTTTGTGCGTAATAAGCCAGCGGTCTCAGTTCAACGGGAATTTCATCGAAGTCAAACGTAGGTACTTCTTCTTCCGTTTGTTGTTGTACCTCCGGTTGTGACTGTAGTTTCTTTTTCCCGGCTCTCTTTTTTATTCGTTTCCTTCCTGTTGCTTCTGGGTCGGGAGCTTGACTGGGACCTCGACTGGCCTGGCTTAAACTGCTCTGAAGCACGACTAATTTTTTGGGCCAAGCAACAAACCCCCCGACAGCCTCTTCAATATATGTAGCTTCATTTGTAGAATCGGAAGGAGTGCAAGTTTTAATTTTGGGACACTGATTGTCACTCGCACATTCCCCTCGCCCAAAGGAATCCCATGGACTGTGTCGGTTGGAACACAATCCATGTATGCCCTGCCTATTGCAACCAAAACTTCTCCACCATTAATAAAATCAGTAAGGAAAAGCTGGCATTCCTTACTTGCATTAGGCATGGGCTGCGGATCTGACGCATCGGCTTCTTTCTCATTGAGGGTGCAACTCGCCTTGAAACTGTTGTGCTGATCAACAGTAGGTGGGGCTGCCTCCTCGGCCATCGTCTCACGGTTGATATCGTGCTTCGCACAAAGTTCCTGCACCGTTCTTTTCAATGCAGCAAGTTGTCGTTTCATAAAGGAGACTTCAGGATTCTCCCTTGTTACATGCATGGAATTGTAGTATTGCGCCTGCTTGATAAATTTCGATTGCCCACGAAGACGACCGGAATGCTCGGGATTGCCCAAAGACTTGGTCAAAATGTCTTCTGTATCCATGGATTCGAAGCTTCCTTGGGTCCCTTGTTGTGTTAATTCGTCCTATAACAATTACACAATATGTTATTGAGCCCGTAAACATAATGGAGACAATCTTACTCTTTATTTAAAATAGGATCCGTAGACTTACTATTGCTTCGTCGATAATTTTAATCGATGGATTCTTGTACTCTCCATCGGGCTTGAGCCGCGTGTCCCACCAAATAACATGTCGGTCCGCATACTCCCCCGTCTGTTCGAACTGCAATTTAGTAATTAAAGTTAGTAAACATAAATAACACACGTAAAAAAAAATTTTAAATAGACTTGAAGCTTTTTTCCCAATTAATTAACGTACGATTTCTTGATCACATTTTTTATAGCTGTCTCGGCCTGTGGTAGAACCGTATTTGCTCTTTTTCCTTATCTCGCTTCCTTGTTGGGATAGCCTCTTGAGATCTGCCGTCCGTCAATAGGTAATAAACCTTTCCCAATCGTCCTGGCTGATGGTTGGGTAATTCTTAACCACTTTAGCCGGTCGTTGCCAAACGGTTTCTTCATCAATATGATCCCTAACAAAGGCTTGGTAAAGATCATATCTAAAACATTTAGCCGACTCCCCACAGGACTTCAAAACTTGTTTTTTGTGCGATTCATCAACCGTGAATGAAGTTACAACTTCCAACCACACTCATTCTTTCCTCGGTTCCAAATCAGCACTTTTGAAATCAGCAATCCAAATTGGAATGTGCTCCCGAGCTAGCACTCCAATTCAACTCTGTAGTTCATCACCTTCCTTGCCTATTGGTCGGCCTTTTGAGTGAAACGAAACTTGAATTCGTTCTCCCCTCGTCTTAACAACGTGCACTCTTGCAAGGAGAGTTGCTCTTCGTTTTCCCTCCTCGTCGGCATTGAATCTTGAAGAGTTGGTTCTTCGTGGTTTTCCAACTTGAGTTTGGGTTGACACTTCCTCCTCGTGATCTTTCGACATTGTAAATCAATCTAAAACGACAAAACACCAAATGAGTATGACAGGGGCATTTAATCGAACTTGTAATTTACAAACGGAAATGACACACAACCTAATCACAGGGGCATTTAATCGAACATGTAATTTACAAACAATCACCACAAACAAAAACTTGAATTTTATCCGGAAAATTCACAAATCCAAGCCTTGCCAATCAATTTAATTCATTCTACAACTAATTCTCACACAAAGAGATATTTAAACAAACACGTAATATGCAAACAATTAACTCACAGAAGCAAAAAATCTTAACAAATCCGAGCCTTACCCAACCATTTCAAATCATACAAAATCACAAACACAATCAACAAGAAATTGTAAAGGTTTTCTCTGGCTTTTGCCCATTTCGGACTTGAATGTAATCAATTTCGACAACCACAATCAACAAAATATGATGGCGTGGACCAAAATTACCCACATTCGTGCATTACCCATGCAATATGCATTACAACTTACCGGATAGTAGAGAGTGGGTTGTGGTCGGCGAGAGAGACTGGGAAAGTCCGAAAACAAGCGTCGTTGGTGGAGGATGGCGTCGGAGAATGGAGGAAACCGCGTGAGTGCTGGACGATGGCGTCCGAGTTTGAGTGTTCAGAGAGTTTTTGAAGATTTTAAAGGGAGGGAGCGACGAGAGAGAAATGGGGGGGGGAGGAAATATACTGGGTATGGAAGTTCAGGTGTGTCTATTAGAGACTGCAAAAGAGAATGGGATGAAATGGGTTTGGGAAAATGGTGTTTTTTTTAGGTTTTATTAAAAGCGGCAAAAAGTTGAACAATTTCCGAAAATTTCAAAACTTGCCGCTAAAACATCTACCACGACGGTCTAGAAAAAAACCGTCGTGGTAACAAATATACCACGATGGTCAAATTTAAACCGTTGTGGTACGCAATATACCACGACGGTTTCCAATAAAGACCGTCGTGGTAGGGTTTCATTCACCGCTAATCTACCACGACGGTCAACAATAAAGACCGTCGTGGTAGATTTCGTGGAAAATGGAAAAACCAATGAACCATACCACGACGGTTTAATACGAAAAACCGTCGTGGTAAAATGTCGTTTGGGATACAAACCACTGAAATCAACCACGACGGTCTTTATAGTTGACCGTCGTGGTAGATTGCGGTGGATGAGCCCACCACGACGGTTTTCTTTAAAGATCGTCGTGGTAAGGTTCAGTGTTTTCATCCACCGACAATCTACCACGACGGTTTTTATACCGTCGTGGTAGGCGTAAGTGTTTTTATCCACCGACAATCTACCACGACGGTCAACTATAAAGACCGTCGTGGTAGGCCTCCGTATTTTTTCATCATACCGAACTCTACCACGACGGTCTTCTATATAAACCGTCGTGGTTGATTTCAGTGGTTTGTGTCCGAGCCGACATTTTACCATGACGGTCTTCGTATTAAACCGTCGTGGTAGGTTTCATGGGTTTTCCATTTTTGACAAAATCTACCACGACGGTTCTAGAAGAAAACCGTCGTGGTATATGATATACCACGACGGTCTTTGAAAAAACCGTCGTGGTATATTATATAACACGATGGTTTTTTCCAATAACCGTCGTCGTAGGTAAGAAATTTACAAAAATAGTTTTTAAAATTGTTAATATAATCCCTCTAAGTGGCCAAACTTGTATGTTGTGCAATCATTCATTCTGGATTCTTATTTGCTTCCAAACATATTTGCATGTATAAATAATTCCCATATAATGTGCGTAATTAAAAAACCGTATCTAAATGTTTACAACGTACTTAAGAAAATAAAATCTTTTGTTAAGTTTTTTTTTCTGCTTTTTTTGGGCTTCTCAACACGTGTCCACTCGACGTCCAATCGAAGTAAGTGTGAAACATCATCGTCAAAATCATCAATCTCCTCCACCGGTGGCAAACCCGTTGTAAATGATGGAATGTCGGTGCAATCGTCAATATCTTCTTGGCCATCCTGGATTATTCTTGACTTCATTGGCATAACTAAAGATAACTCTAAATTTACGGGATCCGTTGTATAAAATACTTGTACTGCTTGTGACGCCATGATGAAAGGATCATTTTTGTATCCTAAGCGCCTAAAGTCCACCACTGTCACGCCGTCACTATCAACCTTAACATAATTATTGTCAGCCCACTTGCATTTAAAGAGTGCTATTCGCAAGCCGCAATAATCAAGTTCCCAAATATCTTCAATGAACCCAAAGTAATTCATGGAACTATATACCGGATTCTTGTCCTTTGCGAATGAAATATGCATAGACTCGGCCCAAAGGGTGACACCACTATTCAGTACGGGATCCTTCTCATCTCTGTCCCGAGTGTAGAAGGAGTTGCCATTGACAAGGTACGATGTATATCTTGTGACTATCGATGGCGGACCTCTGAATAGCTTCATTACGTCTTGTGAAACGCCAAGCTTCGTATGCAAATATTTTCTTATCCACTCCCGAAATGTCCGATTCAGCTAATCTTGAATCCACTTCTCACTTCTTCCTTTTCTTGGATTCGCAGCTCTTATTTCCGCCATATGAACCTGAAAGAAAGGCTCCATTTCCTTAGCATTGTGCAAAACATACAAACAAGCTTTTTCCCATTCATCTTGATTTACTGATGAATGAACGGCCACGGATAGTCCTTTCGACGTAACTAGCCCGGTTGTTGGCAATCCTACTGGGTCCGCGTTCGACAAATACTCAGAGCAAAATTCAACTGATTCCTCGGCTATGGAGTTTTCCACTATACAACCATCCGGCCTATTTCGGTTCTTCACATATCTCTTCAAAACCTTTATGTACCTTTCAAAAGGATACATCCACCTCAAATACACCGGGCCACATAACTTAACTTCCCGAACTAAGTGCACACATAGATGGATCATTATATCAAAAATGACTGGTGGGAAATAATTTTCAAGCAGGCACAATGTCATAACCAATTCCGATTGTAGCGAATCTAGCATCATTGGATCAATTACCTTGGAGCATATTGAATTAAAAAATGAGCATAACTTCGTAATTGAGTATCTCACATCTTTTGTTAAAACTCCCCGCAAAGCAAGAGGTAATAATTGTTGCATCAAGATATGACAATCATGTGTTTTCATTCCAACGAGTCGTAAATCTTTCATCGACACCAACCTTTTGAAGTTGGAAGAGTACCCACTTGGCACTTTCACGGAAGCAAGCCACTCACAAAGCTTTCTCTTTTCGTGTCTAGATAATGTGTGCTTTGCTGGCGGTAAGTAAGTGCCGTTCTATCTTTTCTCGGGGAGCAAATTCATTCTAATCTTCATCTCTTGAAGGTCCAACCGTGTCTTTTCACCATCTTTAGTCTTATTCGGAATGTCAAGCAACGTGCCCACTATCGATTCACAGCGTTCTTCTCAATATGCATAACATCTAAGCAATGACGAACGTAAAGTGACTTCCAATATGGAAGTTCATAGAAGATTGACTTCTTCTTCCAAGGTCCATCGACAACTGGATCCTTACGTTTCCTCTTTCCCAAATCTACCTTCACATCTTTAACCATCTCAAATACATCCTCGCCAGTCAAAATCCGAGGAGCGGTTCTTTCTTCGGTATTGCCATCAAAAGCCTTCTTCTGTTTGCGATATCGATGATTTTTCGACAAGAACCTCCTGTGACCAAGGTAAACGGTTTTCCTACCGTTTTTCAACTGAATGAAAGATGTTTCCTTCATACAAACGGGGCATCCTATAGAACTCTTCACAGGATAACCAGATAGGTTGCCAAGTGCAGGAAAGTCGTTAATTGACCAAATCAACATTGCGCGAAGATTGAACGTATCTTGACGGTAAGAATCTCTCACTTGTAAACCATCATCCCACAACCTTTTTAGGTCATCAATTAATGGTGCCAAGTAAACATCAATGTCATTCCCCGGTTGTTGAGGGCCTGAGATCAATAATGTCAACATCAAGAACTTCCGCTTCATGCAAACGTCTGGAGGGAGATTGTAGTTGACAAGTATGACTGGCTAGGTACTATACCGACTACTCATGTTACTATGCGGGTTCATTTCATCCATCGACAAACTGAGACGTAAATTCCTTGGTTCTGCACTAAAATCTGGATGATTGTCATCAAAGGTCTTCCATTGCGATGCGTCGGCCGGATGCCTAAGCTTGCCATCGTCAACACGTTTATCATGATGCCATGTCAAACTCTTAGCATGCTGTGCATTACGGAATAAACGGCGGAAACGTGGAGCCGGTGGAATGTACCATAACACCTTCACCGGCACTCCTTTACAACCATTCGATGGCACCTTGCCCTTCTTCTATCTTGACTCATTACAAACCGGACATTCATCTAACTTTTCATATTCTCTCCGGTAAAGCACGCAATCATTTGGACAAGCATGTATCTTCTCGTATTCCATTCCCAACGTGCTCAACGTTTTCTTCGCCTCGTACATACTAGGTGGCACTTTGTTATCCTCCGGTAAAACATCTTTTAGAAAAGCTAAAAGAGTCGTGAAACTAGAATTCGTCCACCCTCCCGACGCTTTCATATTCCATAATTTAACCAATGCCCCTAATTTTGTATATTTTATACACCCGCCATACAAGGGCGTTTCGGCATCATTAATCATTTCCTCAAATAACTCCGGATGGTGCACAAAGTTTTCTTCCAAATCATTAATCATATTGTACATATTATCACCAAAGTTTTCCTCAACAATGGGCTCTTTACCTTTAGTACTAGAAGATGTATACTTAACATGGACAAAATCTTCGCCATGTAAATACCATGTTTGGTAAGAACAAATAATCCCATAAGCGCGCAAATGCCCTCTAACATCATCAATGGAATGGGATCTATGATTACCACAAACTTGACACGGACACCGAATCTTATCGTCTTGTGTATGAGATTTGGCAAATGACAAAAATTCTTCAACACCATCTTCATATGCTTTAGTCAATCTATCAAACCACATCCATTTTCTATCCGTGATTTGCGCGCAAATCCTTAACCAATAAATCAAAGTTCTCGAAGTCAAGGTGTGCATATTTTTAAATTGCATGCATGAATATCATTTGTATTTAATTAGTTACATTATATATAAATACTCCCGGCACATGCATTAATTAAATCAACAATATATTTACTAAAAAAATCTAAAAAACATAACAAAACTAAAAATACAATTAAAAAACCGGCCCGGGTTATTTAACTAAAAAATCCAAAATAAAAATACATCGTAATTTTAAAAATACATTGAGTAGGATTTAACTAAAAAATCCAAACTACAAAAAAAAACCAATCTAAAAATACATTGATTGTGATCACTGAATTAAACACTTTTCAGTATTTAACGTATCAAAAGCAATCTAAAAAAATACAAATTAAAATTAATATTCTGGGTTCGTAAATAAAAAATTAATACAGAGGAAAACATCAAAAAGATGAGTTAATTTGTGTCATTATGACTTACAAGAATGATGATCCACTAGTAGATGGTGGTGGGTGGCGTCTAACAGCGGCGTATGGAACTGTTGTCGGAGTGATCTGATCTGATTTTTGTTCACGGCAGCTGGTGTATCGATGTGGGAAAAACAGGGCTACTCTATCTGATATGTCTGAACAAAAGGACGATGCTTCCATGACGGTTTCATGGAAACCGTCGTGTAAGTCTCTACTTCCACGACGGTTTTAGTTAACCGTCGTGTAATCCCCGGAATTTCCACGACGGTTCTATAAAACCGTCGTGGAAATTCATACTTCCACGACGGTTTTAAACACCCGTAGTGGAAGTCTCGACTTCCACGACGGTTTTCGGAGACCGCTTTTTGTTCCGTGTTTTTGTCTCAGTTTCCACGACGGTTTTTAAATAACGGTCATGTAAGCTCCGTCGTGGTATCCACATTCTGTAGTAATGATAGTGAATTTATCCTTTTATATATACTTTTATATAATAAATACTAGATTTAGCCTCTCATGCACCCACTTCCATTTTAATTTTAACTATATATTTTTTTTCCAAAGTGAATTTTAACTATATTAAGAATATAACACATCCAAATAAGGAAAAAAAAAAAAACATTGTCATTCTCAAAAAGGAAACATTAAGTATCTCTAAAAAAAAATGACCCTCTTTTGTGCTAACATCACTTCCAACAAAATGACTCAAATTTAATTAAAAAAAAAAAACCCAACCTTAATAACAACTCTAAGACAAGAATAAAAACTCAAAAAATGTCTAAATTAAAATTTTCAATTGTGGTCATATTATTTACATTTATAATTAATGTGATGTATGTTTTTTAATTATTATATAAAAAAGAATATTTATATTTGTATGTATGTGAGCGTAAGAGACTTCTTAATGGGTTGAAAGGTAATTTTATTGTAGGATAAGAGTATAAGAAGAATTTTTAATGATTTTATGTGAGTATTTATTTATATTGTGGGTGCAAATAAAATCTCCCTTTTTAAAATTTTGGCACTTTTATCTTAAAAAACTACTATGAACTAAATTGTTTATAAAAAATCAAGAGTAATGTGTTAACCCATGAAAAATTTAGAGCTATATGTATTGACAAATCTACTAAATTTTTGGGAAGGATTACTCAAAAAAAAAAAAAAAATTTATTTGGGAAGGGCATTCTCGTTTAAATATAGGCCGGCCGTAGGACTTGTTACTTTTCCTCCTATTGAAAACATAACATCTTAATTAACATCGAATTATGATTAGAATATTAAAGCTATATATGATTCAATCAATACGAATCAGATCAAGTAATATTTTAGTATCTTTGGGAAAATAAATTCTAAATTCAGGATATTAAACAAGTGAAAAATATTACAATCTTAGAAAAATAAGTAGTCATGAATCAAACGCGTTGTCAAGATAGGCAGAAGTTGGGAATTTTTATCTACAATTTGAAAAGGCATGGAATTAGGTTGTTAATTGAAAAATCTATGTACCATACCTGAACAGGTACTATACGTTTTTTTTTTTTTTTTTTTTTTTTTTTTGTTAATTAAGAGCTCGTTTGGGGCACATTTACAGATGGTATTTTACAATGTGAATTTCAAAATCTCAACTTTAAATCAAACTTTCTCTCTCTTCTATTTTAAAAAAACTCAAACTTTAAAAGTCTATAACTTTCTCATTTCAAATCGAAATGAAATGATTTTTATGTCAAAATGCTCGTACCGACGAGACGAACAAGCAAGATCTATTTTGCATATTTTTTTCTGAACACATTTCAAATTTTTGTACTATTTTCTATATTACAGAACGTTTTTAAATTTTTTTTCCCCCAAACAGACATTTCTAACTCAACCTTCAAAACACCATCTTCAGATGTCCCCCAAACAGGCCCTAAAAGTTTGTTTGTAAAGTCTCGAAGGTTTGTTTTAGTCAAATCTTGTTAATGTGTCATCGGGTCATTTATTGTTGTTATTAGATCTTTTACAATTAAGCAAAGAAAATTTTTGTTTGAACTTTTTTTTGGACACTACTAATTGAATTTTGTTATTAGAGAAATAGAATTTTCTTCTATCACGCGTCATCAATCCTTGTTTTCTTCAAAGTCCTTAAGTCCGTCGACTATGTAAGTCTTTGAGAAATGACAAGTCGTATAAAAACAATCCATTAGGTTACAGGACCCTTTCTGTGATCTTTCCTTGACATATATATTTTGTATGGAAAGATAGTGATGGGAAATTTTTTTTACTGCAATTTACAAGAAAACTATGAATTTCCTACTAGAGCCGTTTAAGACTTATTCTTTAAAGTTTACAAGTTAAATTCGGCACGCATCTCTTCTATTTTGCCATGTCCTTATTCTTTGACTTTGTCGATGATTTGTTTTATTGACTCATCATATGTTGAAACTTTATTTTTATTTTTTTATTTTTCTATTTCAAGATCATACCAAATGTAACATAACAAATTTCCATGGCGATCAAGATAGTTATGATCATTCTGGTCCTCGTTTTCCGTTTCTCGAAATTTCAACCTTCAAGTGCACAACCTTGGATCCGGGCAGGGTATTGGCAATGTGACACTGGTCTCTCCAGTTTGGACATAAATTCAGCACTCTTTACTCACCTCATTTGTGCTTTTGCTGATATAAACTCTTTTTCATATGAGCTCTCCTTCCCACATGAGCAAAAATTCTCTACTTTTGCAAGCAATGTCGCACGAAAGAACCCGTCAGTCACAACGCTTCTGTCCATTGGCGGTAGAAGTGCAGACTACACGGTTTTCTCCAACATGGTCAGCAATCCATCTAACAGAAAGTCTTTTATTGACTCTTCGATAGAACTGGCCAGGCTCTATGGTTTTCAAGGCCTTGACCTATGTTGGGTTTCAGCAAACACAAGCTCAAACATGGCAAACATGGCAGCCTTATTCAACGAATGGCGAGCTGCTGCAATTTCCGAGGCTGCAAATTCCAGCCGGCCAGAACTTATATTGACTGCCGCAGTCCGGTATTCACCAGATGTTGAAACTGCCTCTTTTCCTGTTGACTCAATTCAACGCTCCTTGGATTGGGTACATGTCATGGCCTATGACTACTATACACCTAAGTGGGCAAACTTCACTGGTGCTCATGCTGCTCTATTCGATCCTTCGGGTGGGACTAACACGGATTCCGGTATCAGGGCCTGGATTGGTGGGGGACTACCTGCTTCCAAATTGGTTTTGGGACTCCCTTACCACGGCTATGCTTGGACCCTGGAAAATCCCGATAAAAACAACATTGGAGCGGCAGCAACAGGTCCAGCTACTTCCGAAGATGGATCTATTGAAGATGGTGGAATCATGAGGTACAAGGTCATCAAAAGATACAGTGAAAAAAATAATGCTGAAGTGAAATACAGTGCTACTTACGTGGTAAACTACTGTGTTGTTGGGTCTACTTGGATCGGTTTTGACGACGTTGAAGCAGTTAAAGGTAAGGTTTCTTATGCGAAGCAGAACAACTTGCTTGGCTATCATGCCTGGCATTTGGCCAATGATGACAATTGGGTGCTTTCTCTTGCGGGTAAGAAACTTGCATAGTTTCTTCGTTTTGTTTCCCCACAAATCTAGAAATCACGTTGCTATCAATTTTTGCTTTCATTTTTACAGATTGTTTGGGTTTTAGCCAGCAGAAGGAAAATAACGATCGTTGAATTTTGATCAAATTACCAAGTTATACTAGTCTCAATTATCAAAACGTAATGATATGGTTTGAAATGACTCCCTGCCTTTACATTCTAATAGGAAAATAGCTGAATGTATAATGTGCCTTTAGGAAAAATATTGAGGCTATGTTTGGCAAGAGGGAAAGAAAATAGGAAGAAAGTAAGATCGATAATCTAAGTGAGGAAAATAGAGAGGAAGGGAATGACGTTTCTCTTTTTTTGATGTGGATTCCCTCTGGTAATATTGAATGAAGAGATTAAAGTCAAGGATTTTTTCGAAGGATTCAAAATTATCCCCTCCTCTTTTCTCTCCTGCCAAACGGCCAAGGATTACAAAATCCTTCTACTAACCTCCTCAACTTTCTCCCGGGTATCTTTTCCCTCCTACGAGACAAGCTCTTTGAGAATTTCCATTACGACCAGCATTTAAACAAAGAATGTTGACCAAATTGTCCGTTAATAAACAACATAGAAAATTATTAGTTCGTGCTGATTTTTATTTCACACTTTGTCTCACTCTTGTGATTAAATTAATGATCTTCATAGCTCAAGAAGGTGGAAGCAATAAAAAACACAAGTGGAGATTGTTGGTAATCATTTTGGCAACAGCAGCTACATCTACTTTCCTCGTAGTCACCCTGCTGTATTTCTTCCGGAAGAGGAAGATCGTGTCAAAAGGTATATTGTTATAAAAATAGATGGCCAGTTTTCAGCTTTCTGTAGCTAACATACTTTGCTTTTACCTTCGCTTCTGCGAAGGACATACACCAGCTAAAGCATCAAAGGTTAAGGAAAACTACGTTGAAGGTGCAGGAGATTTTAATAACAATGTTCCTAATATGCAAGTCTTTAGCCTTGCCAACATTGAAGCAGCTACAACCAATTTTTCAATTGAAAATAAGCTTGGAGAAGGTGGATATGGCCCTGTTTACAAGGTAATTAAGCATTTACAAGTTCTAAAAATAAAATTCTAAACATTTGATTGGACTTGTCTTAAAATAATGTATGCATATATATAAATATTTCTTTTGAGTGTACTTGCTAGGGTATATTGCCAGATGGACAAGAAATAGCTGTGAAGAAGCTGTCAGCTTCTTCTACGCAAGGGTTCGAGGAATTCAAGAATGAGGTTGTATTGACGGCCAAACTTCAGCATGTTAATCTTGTCAGGGTCATGGGATGCTGCATTGAAAGAGAGGAACAAATGCTGATATACGAATACATGCCAAACAAAAGCTTGGACTTGTACCTCTTTGGTATGAAATTTTCCCGATCTTTTTAATTATAGTAAATGATCCAATTTCACTACAACAAGATGCTGATCAAAAGGCCAAGATTTTTTGAAGTTTCTTAAAATAACGATGGTCAAATTTCACTGATAAAAAACATAAACGAACGTTGAAAGTGCCACGCCAACTTAAAAAGGCACAGTACCGCAAACTTTTAAAGACGTTTTAAAACCGTTGGTGAATGTCTATGACATATGATCTGACTATGAATTTTTAAACTGTTCGAAACCACTTTTTCTACTAGTATTTGTTTCTTAAGTAATACAAGATTAGTGGTAAAACATAGGAAAGCTTTACTCTTTTATGGAAATATTTAATAGTTTACCAATTTCTATTTCGTATTTAATTTAATCCTGCTTGTTTTCTTGACGTTATGACATGATGATGAAATGATCTGAATATTCATATCCTAACTAAATCATTGTAGATCCTATTAGACGGTGTCTTCTGGATTGGAAAAAACGAGTTGATATCATTGAAGGCGTAACTCAAGGGCTTCTTTATCTCCAAGAATACTCAAGATTGACAATAATACATCGAGATCTGAAAGCTAGCAACATATTACTTGACGATGATATGAAACCTAAGATTTCAGATTTCGGTATGGCCAGGATTTTCACAAAAGATGTAATTGAAGCAAACACAAGCCGGATTGTAGGGACATAGTAAGTAGTATCTTGTCTACCAATTAAAGCTGCTTCTAGTTAGCTCAAAATTTCGTTGGATTTTTAATAATACCATCAACATGTTTAACCATAAATTGCAGTGGCTATATTCCTCCTGAATATGCTAGGCAAGGTTTATATTCCACCAAATTAGATGTTTACAGCTTTGGAGTTCTCCTTATCCAAATCATAAGTGGCAAGAGAAATAGTTGCTTTTATGGTTCAAATGAAGATTTAAGCCTCCTAGAATATGTAAGTATATTTACTGAAGTCTTAATTTCTTTTTCTTTGTCTATGAATCAAAATATATCTTTTATTTGTTGGAAGAAACAACTTTTTCTAATTATTCACAATATGAAACGGATAATATAAACGTAACAATTTCAGGCATTTGAAATGTGGAAAGAAGGCAGAGGGATGGATTTTATGGACAATTCACTTGACGATACACTCTCGTCATGTAAGTTATTGAAATGCATGCAAATAGCTCTCTTGTGTGTCCAGGAAAATGCAAACGAGAGGCCATCGATGCTGGAAGTTTCTTCGATGCTAAGAAATGAAAATATTGCTATGGAAATTCCGAGAAGGCCTGCTTTTTCAAGCAGAAATGAAGTTCATGAGGCAAATAAAGCTAAACTTCCACAAGATAACTCATCTTCGGTCAATGATGTAACAATTTCCGAGATTGTGGGCCGGTGATAGTGACGTGCTTTTTGCCCAAGGAAATCACCATTTGATCTACAACATACAAGGGCAATTTTATTTGTATTTGGCAATCGTAGACGGAAAGTATCAAGTGGTTACATAGTATGTTGAATAACATCACTAATGACTTGTCATTCCATTGTCTCTACCATACTTCGATGACTTCTTACCAGTCCCCCTTGCTTGCCCCTTTCTTTAAGAGGTTGTTGCGTAACAAGTGTGTAATGTTCATTGCAATGTTCTTGTATTTTATAATCATCAATTTGATGAATTAATTTCAATATATAAGGCCAATTTCTTGTAATCACTAGGAAAAATTGTGGATTACACGACGGTTATACAACCGTCGTGTAATCCAGTGTCGTGGAAGATACCACGACGGTTATATAACCGTCGTGGTATCTCAATGTTACACGACGGTTAAAACCGTCGTCGAAACAAGAAATACAGTAGCAGAAAGCGGCAAAATGGCTACATTACACGACGGTTTTGAGCCCAAAACTGTTGGTAATGTTGAATATTACACAACGGTTTGGCCTAAACTGTCCTGTAATGTAGCAATTACATGACGGTTTTGACTCCAAACTGTCGTGTAATGTATACAATCAACGAAGAAAAAAAAAAAATTTCAAGCTAAATTACACGATGGTTCTCAGTGAGAACCATCGTGTAATGAAGCATATTACACAACGGTTCTCAGTGAGAACCATCGTGTAATGAAGCATATTACACGACGGTTCGTCCGCGCGCCCACGAGCGTCCACGAGCGCCAGGTGCTGGCCACTAGCGCCAGGCGCTGCCCACGAGCGCTAGGGGAACTCGGCCTTCTTTCTATTGTGGATTCTTCATGTATATTCATGCTAGGGGACTTGATGTAATCTTGCTATAGTTATGCTATGCATTTCATCGAGCATGTTGTGGGCGGAAAAAATTCAAGTTCAAAAATGTGTGTAAAGTGCCAAAACCATTCACAAAACATTCATCTCCAAAGAGCAACAACAAAAAAAAACATTCATGTTAAAAACTATGTATTAAGTGCCAAACAACACTACAAAAAAAGCATTGTGTGTTAGTTGTTTCGTTACAAAACAAGAAATTGAGCAATATGGAAGTCACCTTGGTTTTCTTTGAAAGTCAACAAGAATAGGCACGGCCACACCGAGAGAGCGAGGTGGTAGGCGGCGGCGGCAAAGGCGGCTTGACCGAATTTTAAGAGAGAGGTGGCGGCGGGTGGGTGAAGGAGGTGGGTACTTGGAGAAATCTTTTCGTTGTCTAGAGAGGGTGGTGGCGGAAAATGAAGAGAAATGACGAGGAAATTGTATTTACATAATGGATTTTGGCGCTGAATTCAAAGCATGAAATTTGAAAATTTTCAAAATTTTCAGAGGATTACACGACGGTTCTTCAAGAACCACGAAGAACCGTCATGTAATCCACGGATTACACGACCGTTCGAGGAACCGTCGTGTAATCCACAGATTACACGACGGTTCTTATACAACCGTCATGTAATCCTCCGGTTGCACGACGGTTACTCAAACCGTCGTGTAATCCGTAGATTACACGACGGTTTTGGCTCAACCGCCGTGTAATCCTCCGTTTACACGACGGTTTCACAAAACCGTCGTGTAATCCAACTTTTGTAGAAGTGAATAAAAGGTTGCTCAAAAGGATCCCAGCTTGTTGTTCCATTAAACAATCCACTTTTACCCCAGAAACTCAAGTTCAAATTGTTGGGATTTTATTAATTTCTTATTATGGGCTTATATATTAAATGACAATTATATTATAGGCTATCGCATTTAATAAGGCCAAATAAGTGATCTATTAGTTCGGCTCTAGAGATATATAGTGGGTATGGGCTTTAATATGTAGAAACCCAATACTAATTAAATTAAGGTTGATGGGAATCTAATTTAAGTTAGTATACAAGGGGTCATTATAAGGGTTGTGGTCTCCAAGTCAAATAATAATACATAATATTTGCTCTCCTCCTCCTTCCCCATTAAGAGAGAGAATCCATCTAGTATTTTAGGAACCTAAGGAGATTTTACTGTGGAAAGACTACATCCTTCTCTAATTATGGATTCAGGTATGCTTCCGATCAATTTCTCTTGATGGTTTAACATGAGATTCTAGATTTGGGTGATAGTTTATATCAATTATAGTTTTCCCCAACAAGTGGTATCAGAACCATTTATGTTGAATCATTTAGATATATGTGTTATGTTGTTTTTTTGGTATTTTTCAAACTTGACGACTTATGGTATTAATTGTTGAGTTTGAAAATTTTGTGATTATTTTCGTTTTCAGATTCAACTTTTGGATATACATATATATACGGATTAAAGATTCAGTTTTTGGGTGAATGAACATGGCCGAAGAATTTTGCCCACGTTTATTTACTTATTTATTTGAGGGATCGATTTTCAGAAAAGAAAAAAAAAGAAATAATTAGGGTTTTCTAAGTTATCTAATCTTGAGCCCATAAGGTTTTAAGAGGCTCAAAATTAGGCCAGTTGGGCCTTAAGCCCATTATTCTATGGGCTGATGGTAAAGGATCCAAGGGTTGGTTAAGGATTCGGGTTGGGGTTGGCCTGACTCAGCTAGCCCGATCGGGTCAATAACAAACCGGTTTACCATTAACCGTTGACCAATTGACTGTTGATCATTGTTTGTTGACTATGACCATTCGGTTTGACCCAAAATAAAATATATATTTTGCATGTTATTTTAAAATAAATTGATTTAAATTATATGTTGCAAAAGTAATCTTTATAATGTAAATTTGTTTATTTTGGAATATTAAGACATGTATGTCTATTGTTTATGCGAATAATGACCGGCTCAAAGGTAGGTTATTATTTGGCCAAATGATAGGCATACCTGTGGTAATAGATATGTGACGATTGTTAGGTTTTTCCATGTGAGCAATGAGTCGGTCCAAAGAAAGGCTTATTGCTTGACATGTTTAATTGTCAATATTTGATTACTGCATGGAGAGTACCACTTACAGTTGATATTTCTGTCCAAAGACTAAATGTCAATGTTATGTTATGTATCTTGTGTTAGGGCCCACCATTATGTGAATTATTTGATCATGTGATGTAGGGATTTATTAATTGAGTATTCTTGCTTTGTGACATGATTATTGATTGTGAGCTTGTTATTTTGTTTGTTCTCGATGTAGTTAGTACTTCTGTTTCAACAATATCTGTCAATATTAATTCCATTCCCCGTGCTTAATGGCACAAACTTCAAGAATTGGAAAGATAACATTTTGATTGTTCTCAGTTGCATGGATCTTGACCTTGCGCTTCGGGAAGAACAACCTGCACCTCTCAGTGAGAAAAGTTCCATAGATAACAAGGTGAACATGGAGAAGTGGGACCATTATAATCACACAAGGCTTATGATCATGAAACGTTCCATTCCGGAAACCTTTAGAGGATCTATGTCTGAAGAGAAGAATGCTACTAAGTTCCTTGAGGAAATAAAACAGCGTTTCGCAAAAAATGAAAGGTTGAAACAAGTACCCTTTTGGCTAACCTTGTTTCAATGAAGTATAAAGGAAAATGGAACATAAGGGAGTACATCACATAGATGCCTCATATCGGTTCCAAACTAAAGGCACTAAAGTTAGAGCTGTCTGAGGACTTGCTGGTGCACTTAGTTTTGATTTCTCTTCCTGCACAATACAGTCAGTTTAAAAGTGAGTTATAATACTCAAAAGGACAAATGGGCTCTTAATGAGCTCGTATCACATTGTGTGCAAGAAGAGGAAAGGCTTAAGCGAGAAAGAACTGAAAGTGCTAACTTAGCATCCGCCTCTAAGGACAGGAAAAGGAAAAGAGGAAAAGAAATTGCAGTTGGGACATCACACAGCATAAGGTGCATGTAATAACCAACCTTTTTACAAATTTACGATTTCCTTTTTAGGAATCAAAAGTTTGTATTATGTATGTTTGTATGAAATGCCTAATATGATTTATCAGAATTAAGGTTTATGTATGATTTTATTCTGGTCAAAGTTTGATTAGAATAATCTAAGGTATGTTTGAGACGATATTGCAGTTTTAAAACAGTATAAAATTATACTGTGAAAAATTGTTATTACGGATAGCGAAAGGAAAATTAGGTTTGGGATTACTGTAGAAAAATCAAGCACAATAGTTAGAGTATTAAGAACCAAGTGGTTTTTAGTTCTAAGAGAAATTTTTACGCAGTTCGGTTAAGTGCAGATAAATTCTGGACTGCAGTTCAGTATAACAGTATTGTTATTAGTGAAAACAGTATTTGTAAAATCTGTATTAGTATGAAATGGACTGCATTTGTGGAAGAAAGCCAAATGAAACTTTAATTAAGGACACCTCACTTTGTAATGATTAATTGAATTAATTGGATTTTTAGAAATTATGGAAAGTAAGTTTTAAGTATGAACATGGTTAAAAATTGGCCAACAAGCCACTCCATGTGGCCGGCCACTCTAGGGACCTTAGGGGGGGCAAATATTTTTGCTTTGAGGACTTAAATGCAATTTAAGTAATAAAAATAATTCTGGGAATTTAAATTAAAATTTGCCTATAAATAGGTGTGGTGGGGGTTTTGCCTTGGTCCACCTTTTGACACCTCACTTTTTTAGTTCACAATCTAGCCTCTCCCTTCCCCCCCTAAAATCCGAAACTTAGATAGTCAAGAAAGAGAAGAGTGAGGTCAGTTTTTGAGGTATAAATCAAGGAGGAAGTTTGTGATTCAAGCCTAGATCTACTTCTAAGTGTTAAGGTAAATCTTCTAGACCCCCTAAACTTTTCATTTGGGTTTTGATTCATTTATTTAAGTGTATTTTAAGATTGGTTATGTAAGAGCTTAAGCTCACTTATTTTCATGCAATGATTTAGTTTGATTAGTATGTGTTTGATTAGGGGTTTAGTAAGTTAGATCTATGTTATGGTAAGCTAGATCTATGTTTTGGTTTATGTTTTTGAAGTTATGCTTTAAAATTTTATGCTTTGTGTGTATGTCTATTAGGTGATTGTTATATGTCCCCATATGCTTAGGAAGTTGTATGGTATGCTTGTATGATGGTTAGATTCTTGTATAATGAATTAACATGAAAAACCTACTTAAAACCCTAACTTGGTAAAAGTTTACCACATGGGTTAATTGGTTAAGACA